>WNGS01006636.1:1286531-1297506 GCA_020271785.1 Procambarus virginalis | reverse complement strand
CAGTTCCGCGAGCTTAATACACGCATGTTCGTATATGTATCCCGCTGTACAATGTATACACACGCATGTTCGTATATGTATCTCGCTGTACAATGTACACATGTGTGAGGTACAAAACAGCAAGAAACATCTTGGCAAAGATCTAATGAGTCGTTTTTCCTTCAGGTCCGCTGGAGCTGCCTGGCTGTGTGTGCGTCCGGGCCCCCTGCTACTGCCGCCCCAGCAGACAGAAAGACTTTCCAGGATTTGAACACTATTAATTGTAGCTCTCATCATCATAACTCTGTAATCTAATCCTGTTTCAGTCTTCTTTATTTCGTAGCTTAATCCTGACCGTCAACCATCTTTATTATTCTGTAGCCTGTTCTTGTCCTCTTCTCTTTAAACCATCTTTATTCTGTAGCCTGTTCTTGTCTTTATTCTGTAGCCTGTTCTTGTCTCCCTCTCTCTAAACCATCTTTATTCTGTAGCCTGTTCTTGTCTCCCTCTCTCTAAACCATCTTTATTCTGTAGCCTGTTCTTGTCTCCCTCTCTCTAAACCATCTTATTCTGTAGCCTAGCGCTGTCTTCGTGTACTAACCTAACCTAACCTCAGAGAGGAGGTACCCTGCAGATAATGACTTCAAAACCACCATGTAATTCGTGCTATTAACTTCTCCCGCTCGATAGTTAGGTAAAGGTTCCATTAGGTTAAGTTTACGTTCGGTTAGGTTTCATTAATATGGTGTAATATTATCAAATCTGTACCTCCTTCAACATCATCCACTACGGGGTCACCATAGCCCGTGCTACTTGGAACTTCTTGTTCCAGGTAGCGAATCTTTAACAACAACAACAACCTCCTTCATTTGAGACAATGATGCTTTAAGAAATGAATCATTATTTGTGGAAATTTCTGGTAATAAATTGATTATAAATAATCATTTGCATTATTTTCCTGAAGAATATACGTTGAATATAGTGGAATATCAGTCATCAACGGGTGAGGTTCTGACACAAGTCATCAACGGGTGATGTTCTGACACAACAGTCGTCAACGGGTGATGTTCTGACACAAGTCATCAACGGGTGGTGTTCTGACACATCAGTCAACAGAACATCACCCGTTGACGACTGTGTTAGAATACCCGTTGACGACTGTGTTAGAACACCCGTTGACGACTGTGTTAGAACACCCGTTGACGACTGTGTTAGAACACCCGTTGACGACTGTGTTAGAACACCCGATGACGACTGTGTTAGAACACCCGTTGACGACTGTGTTAGAACACCCGTTGACGACTGTGTTAGAACACCCGTTGACGACTGTGTTAGAACACCCATTGACGACTGTATTAGAACACCCGTTGACGACTGTGTTAGAACATCACCCGTTGACGACTGTTGTGTCAGAACATCACCCGTTGATGACTGTTGTGTCAGAACATCACCCGTTAATGACTGTTGTGTCAGAACATCACCCGTTAATGACTGTTGTGTCAGAACATCACCCGTTGATGACTGTTGTTAGAACATCACCCGTTGATGACTTGTGTCATTACAGTACCCGTTGATGACTGTTGTGTCAGAACATCACCCGTTGATGACTGTTGTGTCAGAACATCACCCGTTGATGACTGTTGTGTCAGAACATCACCCGTTGATGACTGTTGTGTCAGAACATCACCCGTTGATGACTTGTCAGAACATCACCCGTTAATGACTGTTGTGTCAGAACATCACCCGTTGATGACTGTTGTCAGAACATCACCCGTTGATGACTGCTGTCAGAACATCACCCGTTGACGACTGCTGTGTCAGAACACCACCCGTTGATGACTGTTGTGTCAGAACACCACCCGTTGACGACTGTTGTGTCAGAACATCACCCGTTGATGACTGCTGTCAGCACATCACCCGTTGACGACTGCTGTCAGAACACCACCCGTTGACGACTGTTGTGTCAGAACATCACCCGTTGATGACTGCTGTCAGAACATCACCCGTTGACGACTGCTGTCAGAACACCACCCGTTGACGACTGTTGTGTCAGAACACCACCCGTTGACGACTGCTGTGTCAGAACACCACCCGTTGATGACTGCTGTGTCAGAACACCACCCGTTGATGACTTGTCAGAACATCACCCGTTGATGACTGTTGTCAGAACATCACCCGTTGATGACTGCTGTGTCAGAACATCACCCGTTGATGACTGCTGTGTCAGAACATCACCCGTTGATGACTGCTGTGTCAGAACATCACCCGTTGATGACTGCTGTGTCAGAACACCACCCGTTGATGACTGCTGTGTCAGAACACCACCCGTTGACGACTGTTGTGTCAGAACATCACCCGTTGATGACTGCTGTCAGAACATCACCCGTTGACGACTGCTGTCAGAACACCACCCGTTGACGACTGCTGTGTCAGAACATCACCCGTTGACGACTGCTGTCAGAACACCACCCGTTGACGACTGCTGTCAGAACACCACCCGTTGACGACTGCTGTGTCAGAACACCACCCGTTGACGACTGCTGTGTCAGAACACCACCCGTTGACGACTGCTGTGTCAGAACACCACCCGTTGACGACTGCTGTGTCAGAACACCACCCGTTGACGACTGCTGTGTCAGAACACCACCCGTTGACGACTGCTGTCAGAACACCACCCGTTGACGACTGCTGTGTCAGAACACCACCCGTTGACGACTGCTGTCAGAACACCACCCGTTGACGACTGCTGTGTCAGAACACCACCCGTTGACGACTGCTGTCAGAACACCACCCGTTGACGACTGCTGTGTCAGAACACCACCCGTTGACGACTGCTGTCAGAACACCACCCGTTGACGACTGCTGTCAGAACACCACCCGTTGGACACCCAGGTGACGCGGTGGGAACAGTGTCCAAGAACTTTGTGGGAACAATTATTTTTTCACTACTCTAGAACTGTTGTATGATTTATAAATACAATTTTGTATTTTTGATTCGTTGTAATTCATTTTTTCATTGTTTTTATCTAGCAAATGGTGGCCGAGGATTTTGATCTCCCGACTGTGTTTGTTTCTTGTAAGTATGACTACTTACAAGTTTCTTGTAAGTAAATATTTCTTGTAAGTAAACTTACAAGATGTCTTTGTATTTACGGGTTCGTCGGGTAGGCGGTTCCATGGGAGTACTCACCTAGTTGTACTCACCTAGTTGGAGTATAGCCTTGTGGGTGGGGAAGTGTCTCCTGTTCGCTGTTCTGCATTGTGGCTTGTTGAGCTTGCAACCGTTGTAGGTGTGCTACACACCTGTCCCTGACGACCATTGTAGGTGTGCTACACACCTGTCCCTGACGACCATTGTAGGTGTGCTACACACCTGTCCCTGACGACCATTGTAGGTGTGCTACACACCTGTCCCTGACGACCATTGTAGGCGTGCCACACACCTGTCCCTGACGACCATTGTAGGCGCGCCACACACCTGTCCCTGACGACCATTGTAGGCCCGCCACACACCTGTCCCATTGTAGGCGTGTCACACACCTGTCCCTGACGACCATTGTAGGCGTGCTACACACCTGCTCCTGACGACCATTGTAGGCGTGCTACACACCTGTCCCAGACGACCATTGTAGGCGTGCTACACACCTGTCCCAGAAGACCATTGTAGGCGTGCTACACACCTGTTCCTGACGACCATTGTAGGCGTGTCACACACCTGTCCCTGACGACCATTGTAGGCGTGCTACACACCTGTCCCAGACGACCATTGTAGGCCCGCCACAAACCTGTCCCAGACGACCATTGTAGGCCCGCCACACACCTGTCCCAGACGACCATTGTAGGCCCGCTACACACCTGTCCCAGACGACCATTGTAGGCCCGCCACACACCTGTCCCAGACGACCATTGTAGGCCCGCCACACACCTGTCCCAGACGACCATTGTAGGCCCGCTACACACCTGTCCCAGACGACCATTGTAGGCCCGCCACACACCTGTCCCAGACGACCATTGTAGGCCCGCCACACACCTGTCCCAGACGACCATTGTAGGCCCGCCACACACCTGTCCCAGACGACCTTTGTAGGCCCGCCACACACCTGTCCCAGACGACCATTGTAGGCCCGCCACACACCTGTCCCAGACGACCATTGTAGGCCCGCTACACACCTGTCCCAGACGACCATTTTAGGCCCGCCACACACCTGTCCCAGACGACCATTGTAGGCCCGCCACACACCTGTCCCAGACGACCATTGTAGGCCCGCCACACACCTGTCCCAGACGACCATTGTAGGCCCGCTACACACCTGTCCCAGACGACCATTGTAGGCCCGCCACTCACCTGTCCCAGACGACCATTGCAGGCGCGCCACACACCTGTCCCAGACGACCATTGTAGGCCCGCTACACACCTGTCCCAGACGACCATTGTAGGCGTGCTACACACCTGTCCCAGACGACCATTGTAGGCCCGCCACACACCTGTCCCTGACGACCATTGTAGGCGTGCTACACACACCTGTCCCCGACGACCATTGTAGGCGTGCTACACACCTGTCCCTGACGACCATTGTAGGCGTGCTACACACCTGCCCCAGACGACCATTGTAGGCGTGCTACACACCTGTCCCAGACGACCATTGTAGGCGTGCTACACACCTGTCCCTGACGACCATTGTAGGCCCGCCACACACCTGTCCCAGACGACCATTGTAGGCGTGCCACACACCTGTCCCTGACGACCATTGTAGGCGTGCTACACACCTGTCCCTGACGACCATTGTAGGCGTGCTACACATCTGTCCCAGACGACCATTGTAGGCGTGCCACACACCTGTCCCTGACGACCATTGTAGGCGTGCTACACACCTGTCCCTGACGACCATTGTAGGCGCCACACACCTGTCCCGACGACCATTTTAGGCCCGCCACACACCTGTCCCAGACGACCATTGTAGGCCCGCCACACACCTGTCCCAGACGACCATTGTAGGCCCGCTACACACCTGTCCCCGACGACCGTTGTAGGCGCGCTACACACCTGTCCCTGACGACTATTGTAGGCGTGCTACACACCTGTCCCAGACGACCATTGTAGGCCGCCACACACCTGTCCCAGACGACCATTGTAGGCCCGCCACACACCTGTCCCAGACGACCATTGTAGGCCCGCCACACACCTGTCCCAGACGACCATTGTAGGCGTGCTACACACCTGTCCCAGACGACCATTGTAGGCCCGCCACACACCTGTCCCAGACGACCATTGTAGGCGTGCTACACACCAGTCCCAGACGACCATTGTAGGCCCGCCACACACCTGTCCCAGACGACCATTGTAGGCCCGCCACACACCTGTCCCAGACGACCATTGTAGGCCCGCCACACACCTGTCCCAGACGACCGTGATACACATGTACCCAACAATAACAGAGACGAGGCTATACGCAGCGCGCTGACAATGATGGAGATACAAATTATATCACAGTACAGATATATGAGTAGTGTGTGGAGCTGCAGCTGTGGCTCCCGTGTGGCAGTACACCTGCAGACACTGTTGGCAGCAGTGCTCGGCGCTGGTAGGCGACAACACTTTTGAAACAGGCGCCATGAAGACCACCGGTTGGCTGGTCTTGGGCTGGATCTTCACCCTTCAGACCGTCTGCCCTGGCCGCGCTGGGCATCAGGCAAGTCTTAGTTTGATCGGGGGTTACTACCATGATTCGGTGAGAATAAGGGTCGATACTACTACCTCCGCTTCAGCCCGTCCTCCAAACAAAGACCCAAAAGTGATTCCATCCACCCGCCAACTCCACAGGTGTTTATGAAATGAAAAACGGTTTACACACGACTCTCAACTGATTTCGTTCGAACACTTCCGGAACAAGTGCTTCACTGACGACTGGTGTTCGAACCACAATGCTGTAAATGCTTCACCCACGTACTACAAATACAAATAATCGCCAATAGAACCTAAACACCTAACCTAACCTATGTCTACATGTGCACAATATGCTAATATATTATAATATTAATTTATTATTTGAGAAAATTCCCGTTCTGAATGAACATCATGTAAAAATTTATGATTGCATCTGTGGGGTCGACCGCTGGATGGAATGGACTTGAGCCGAGGACGGGTTGTACTCCGTGGTAGTAGATCCTTCTTTCTCATTACATAAACATGAGAGAGAATCATTCTCAGTAACGATGCCTGAGGTATTCTGCTTGTTACTCTACGCCAGTCCAACTTCTCCCCTATTACTTTGACTTCTGTCTGTCTCTTCTGTTAGGTACTCTCCTGCTCACGCCTGTGCTCTTCTAGTCACTCCTAAATACACCATCTGCCCAACCGCCTTCTGTGTTGTCATGTTTTTGTTACTTTGTCATAGAACTTCAGTAAGTTCGTTAAGCATGACTTCCTGAAGGGCAGCCATTTGCTTCCCTGTTTTTTTTTTATTTATTTTTACATGCAAGCATGCAAGTATAAAGCAATAAATACAATAAAATTACATAAGAAACCAAAATTTAGCAGAACAAAAAAAAAAAAACCCACCGGCCAGAAGGACCGACAGCACAGTACAAAAACAACAATAAAACAAATAGCGCAAACAGGCAAACAATACCCAAAACATAAAACAAGATCATATTACACAGAAAAAGCAGAGGAAAACAAGAAAAAATAATTAATCATAAAACAAACAACAATCCAAAAAAACATAAACAAAAAGCCACACATGGCACAATAACAACACAAACAATAAACAAACAATAAAACAAACATGCACAACCACGCACGTAAGAGGGCAAACATAGCCATAGGGGCACAGAAAACAAACAGAATCAAAGAAACAGATAATCATGAAATGGTATAGCCACACACTAACTACAATAAACAGGGACATTTAGAAAACTAATTCCGACACCGGCCTGAAGGGCACACAATAAATACCACAGAACATACCAAGTCCTCTACATCCGCGAAATACTCAGCAAGCACACAAACTATCAAGAGTGCGCATACTTATCCGGCCACTCAGCTGCCGGGAAACGAAGACAATACGCCTCCCAAAGCAACATGATGTCGTCAGAGTGACTATGGGCCGTACGAGGATCGGGCATCAAATTCGGCACACCCTCAACAAAAGCCAGAGCCTGTGGAACCCAGATAGTCGAGGGGCACCACGGAACAGGCAGCACTCGGTCAATAAAGCCAAACTCCAAAGGGTTGGTCTTCTGATCGTACGTCACGCCGGAGGCCAAGATGATCGGGACGGGTTTCCCCTACAGGCGCGGGCAACGGGCAGCGCACTTGTAACCTTGGCAGCCCCACAGGGCTCCACAGCAACCACCGGACGGGACACCTGCAGGGGCTCCCCTCGCTGAACATCCTTCTTCAGCAACAACACGAGGTCGCGGCCTGCACCAGCACCCCCCGCACCAACGTCCGGAGGAGCTACCACCCCCACTGCGGAGAACCGCCTGCAGAAGAAACAGGAGGTGAATTATAACACATTCGCCGGCATCAGCAGGTACATGGACGTCAGCGACCACCACATCATCTCCCGAAGACCCATCGGCGTCGAAACCCTCCACATCAGCCCAAGCAGTGGAAGAACGCCTGGACCGCTTGGGCACCGGGCGCACATCCTCAGAGCCGGAGGCGGAACCAGAACCACGGGCATCACAAGCCGTGCGGACCAACGCCCGTCTCATGACGGCAGCAGCCTCAACCGCAGGGGGAANCCTGCCGCACCCCTCTCTTGTGCCTCTCCTGCCGCACCCTCTCTTGTACCTCTCCTGCCGCACCCCTCTCTTGTACCTCTCCTGCCGCACCCCTCTCTTGTACCTCCCCTGCCGCACCCCTCTCTTGTGCCTCCCCTGCTGCACCCCTCTCTTGTACCTCTCCTGCCGCACCCCTCTCTTGTACCTCCCCTGCCGCACCCCTCTCTTGTGCCTCCCCTGCCGCACCTCTCTCTTGTACCTCCCCTGCCGCACCCCTCTCTTGTACCTCCCCTGCCGCACCCCTCTCTTGTACCTCCCCTGCCGCACCCCTCTCTTGTACCTCCCCTGCCGCACCCCTCTCTTGTACCTCCCCCTGCCGCACCCCTCTCTTGTACCTCCCCTGCCGCACCCCTCTCTTGTACCCCCCTGCCGCACCCCTCTCTTGTACCTCCCCTGCCGCACCCCTCTCTTGTACCTCCCCTGCCGCACCCCTCTCTTGTACCTCCCCTGCCGCACCCCTCTCTTGTACCTCCCCTGCCGCACCCCTCTCTTGTACCTCCCCTGCCGCACCCCTCTCTTGTACCTCCCCTGCCGCACCCCTCTCTTGTACCTCCCCTGCCGCACCCCTCTCTTTGAATTATTATGAATTATTATAAACCCAAGCTCCCGGAATTATATTCTGAACACTGTATACAGGACCCTGAGAAAGGATGTTGGTTACACCTGAAAATTTGGTTTTAATACACAAACTAAAAACTTACACATGCACTGGGTCCTTACTTCACCTTCGTTAGTTTATTGCTGTGTATTACCTCCTGGGAAGGGCCAACCTTTGACCTCAGGGTCAAGCCTCCTTAAACAGGTTTCCAGTAGCCTACACAGGGGGGAAGCCCAGCTGGGAGACCCGCCATTGACGGTGGTAATTCCTGCACGTGACCGACGTCCTTCAAGATTTAAACTCCATTAATTATCGCGTTTTTGCTGTTGGCTTCACTTGGTATGACATTTTAACGTTTTATTTTAGTCTGGTTTAGAATTGAGCTTGATCGCAAGATGTGCCAAGCGTCCAGATTGTAGGATTTTACTGTGTACCCACTGTTGAGTAAATGTGGGCGACTGTAATCTTTACACAAGCGCCCACGGGATGGGGTCCACTACCACCCACAGGATGGGTATGGGGTCCACTACCACCCACAGGATGGGTATGGGGTCCACTACCACCCACAGGATGGGTATAGGAGTCCACTACCACCCATAGGATGGGGATGGGGTCCATTACCACCCACAGGATGGGTATGGGGTCCACTACCACCCACAGGATGGGTATGGGGTCCACTACCACCCACAGGATGGGTATGGGGTCCACTTCCACCCACAGGATGGGTATGGGGTCCACTACCACCCACAGGATGGGTATGGGGTCCACTACCACCCACAGGATGGGTATGGGGTCCACTACCACCCACAGGATGGGTATGGGGTCCACTACCACCCACAGGATGGGTATGGGGTCCACTACCACCCACAGGATGGGTATGGGGTCCACTACCACCCACAGGATGGGTATAGGGTCCACTACCACCCACAGGATGGGTATGGGGTCCACTACCACCCACAGGGTGGGTATAGGGTCCACTACCACCCACAGGATGGGTATGGGGTCCACTTCCACCCACAGGATGGGTATGGGGTCCACTACCACCCACAGGATGGGTATGGGGTCCACTACCACCCACAGGATGGGTATGGGGTCCACTACCACCCACAGGATGGGTATGGGGTCCACTACCACCCACAGGATGGGTATGGGGTCCACTACCACCCACAGGATGGGTATAGGGTCCACTACCACCCACAGGATGGGTATGGGGTCCACTTCCACCCACAGGATGGGTATGGGGTCCACTACCACCCACAGGATGGGTATGGGGTCCACTACCACCCACAGGATGGGTATGGGGTCCACTACCACCCACAGGATGGGTATGGGGTCCACTACCACCCACAGGATGGGTATGGGGTCCACTACCACCCACAGGATGGGTATGGGGTCCACTACCACCCACAGGATGGGTATGGGGTCCACTACCACCCACAGGATGGGTATGGGGTCCACTTCCACCCACAGGATGGGTATGGGGTCCACTACCACCCACAGGATGGGTATGGGGTCCACTACCACCCACAGGATGGGTATGGGGTCCACTACCACCCACAGGATGGGTATGGGGTCCACTACCACCCACGGGATGGGTATGGGGTCCACTACCACCCACAGGATGGGTATGGGGTGCATATAATTAATGAACGCGCATATTAGTACAGAAAATTTATTTATATTTATATTTATTTATATATAAAAGCGCGCATTTACAATGTTCACATTCTGTAGGCTATATAATCAATAATTGTGTACGCTTGTATCCCGAGCGTACACAAACTTGCATTGAATGACGGATTGTTAGAGTTCGTTGATTACTGAATGACACAGGTAGACATAGCTGGTACAAATGTGTATTCAAATGAGTGGCAACTGCGTATAGGTGAGGCGAGGTGGCGGCCGGCCTCCCAGACCGCTGGCAGACCGCCACCAACTCTCAACATGGACCGACGCATTCTCTTCACCTTCCTCATGTGAGTCTCTGCGGAATATTGTGTTTGCAGTTAAGTAGTGATCTAGGTGTTGGTACAGGATGAGAGTTACGCTCGTGGTGTCTCGTCCAATGTTTCCAGATTGGGCTATAAGTAGCGAGTTGGGCTACTTTTGACAGCTCTGCGCTAATGTCGCTACTTGCGCCATTTTAGGCTAATTTAAAAATTAGTTAGGCCAATTTGGGCTATTAATGGTTAGATAGTCAATTATTTATTATTTATGCATTTATAATGTAAAATGTGTAAATCGCAGCTGCGTCCAACCTCCTGCTTCACCAAACCACGATAGGAGGTCTGGTCAGGGACCGGGCCCTGGGGACGTTGATTCTCGGAACCTTGGAGAGAAAAAGTAACCGCAGGGTAAGGTAATCGTCCCCAGGGACGATAGATTTCCTAACTTTGGTTGCCATTAATGCTTCAAGTATGGTAGAAATAGCCTAAGCTACTCTACCCCTTTCCCATCTGGCCCACGGGAGACATCTCCCGTCATGCAGCGGTGCAGTCGCACCTCCACAGATTTCTAGTATCTATTGATACTGGTAATGGCTCAAAAGGGCCACCACTTATGGGTTATTCATGCCCGTGCCACCTTTTGGGTGGCTTAATCTTCATCAAT
>WNGS01006636.1:1233473-1270156 GCA_020271785.1 Procambarus virginalis | reverse complement strand
GGGGGAGACACAAGAGAGAGGTGCGGCAGGGGAGGTACAAGAGAGGGGTGCGGCAGGGGAGCCGCAGCCGCAGCTGGTGTTGTTGTGGTAGCCATGGTACGGTACACACGTGTGGTGCCGCGTCACCAGCCTCACCAGCTCTCAGCTTCACCAGCTCCCGTGCCCCACACCTGTCCACACCTGCCCCAAGACGCCGCTGGTGCCACACCTGGACACCACCCTGCCGTGGTGGAGGTAGACACACACACCTGCTGCCACTCACACACCTGCACCTGGTGTAAGTGTCCAGCGCCTCGCACCTCTTCTGCCTCACCTCTCACACAGGAAGAGAGCTTTGAGAATCCCTTTTTAAACAGTATAGACAGTCGTGACAGGTGACAGCCGTGACGGGTGACAGCCGTGACGGGTGACAGCCGTGACGGGTGACAGCCGTGACGGGTGACAGCCGTGACGGGTGACGGCCGTGACGGGTGACGGCCGTGACGGGTGACAGCCGTGACGGGTGACAGCCGTGACGGGTGACAGCCGTGACGGGTGACAGCCGTGACGGGTGACAGCCGTGACGGGTGACGGCCGTGACAGGTGACGGTTGTGACGGGTGACAGGTGACGGTCGTGACAGGTGACGGCCATGACAGGTGACAGCCGTGACAGTGTATGACTGACATAGGCCAAAGTTGGCACTTTCCAAGTCATATAATAATTCTCAATCATTTTCTAATTCAAATTTCTTTCCCTAAACTTATCTCAATTACTTATATATTATATAAATTATATATTATATACTATATACGTATATAATAATTAAGCGTATTAATTAAGCTCCCTTTAAAACTTCCTTGAATTTTGGCAAATTCAAAATTCAAATTCAAATGTTTTATTGAGGAAAAGTACATACATAAATGAATTACAAACATAATGTTGGATTTATAGATAGAGGTAATACATACAATACCTAAAGCCACTAGTACGCATATAGCGTTTCGGGCAGGTATATATTTGTATATATTTGTGTTATATTTCCTGTTACCTTAATTTTATATTATGCGGGAAACGGTGTGGTATTAGCGGTGCCTGTTTAAGGCGCGGTGCTTGTGTTACTTGAACCCTCCTGACCATACATGTTTGAAACTATATATACATATATAATATGTATGTAGTCTTCCTTTAAATAAACATTATTATTATTATTACAACCTACCCGGTCGGTCGGTCAGACAGCACGTGGGACTTGTGATCCTGTGGTCCCGGTTCGATCCCGGGCGCCGGCGAGAAACAATGGGCAGAGTTTCTTTCACCCTATGCCCTGTTACCTAGCAGTAAAATAGGTACCTGGGTGTTAGTCAGCTGTCACGGGCTGCTTCCTGGGGGTGGAGGCCTGGTCGAGGACCGGGCCGCGGGGACACTAAAAAAAGCCACGAAATCATCTCAAGATAGAAGATACCCTAGGATAGAATGGTGTGAGGTCATTCTGTACACGGACATTTTGACTTCACAAGTCCAATTTGTAATGATTGCAAATGTTATATGTTGTAATATGTTGAGTAAATCTTAACTCCAAAAATATCACAAATACCTTTCAACTTCTCGATGTAAAACTCGCCTTTTGACAAATAAACATTTTGTAGTAATATGGTTCACACTGCAAATACAATATATTGTTAGACTAGGTTAGCTGAGTCTTGGTTATGTAAAGTTGAGTTAAGTTAGGTAAAGTTAGATCAGGTAAGTTTTAAAATCTGCGGCAAGCCATTGTGGGTACAAAGTTACCTGTATCCCACAGGACTTGGTATATAACTCCCTAGTGTCAGGGGCCCCCTTGATACATTTCAGAGTCTGTGCTGCAATACCAGTGAAGAACCTTTGTCACGATGGAAGCAGGAGGAGCAGTGTGACCCAGAGTACCACATATTGTGTTAGTTTGTTGAAAGGTGAGTTTTACTTCAAGAGAATGAAAGGTATCGGTGAAGTTTTTTGAGTTCAGGTTCTCGATTCTGATTTTTTTTTATTACAGGTCTTTCTCTCACCGTGGATACCCCCCTTTGCATTTTATCAAATGTTCCTATTCTCAAACGAAATGAAATTTTGTTTATCCCAAACCTGTTTCGAACACCAGTACCACTGTACTGCGCCTTCCTTTTATATCTGAACTCAAAAAATCTCAGATACCTTTCATCCTCTCGATGTAAAACTCACCTTTTGATAAATAAAAACTTTATAGTAATCTGGTTCACACTGCTCCTCCTGCTTCCAATGCTGCCGGTGCCTACTATTTCCTTTCCTGTACTATCTTTCTTACCATTTCCTGTTCATCTTGTCCTCTCCAGTACTTTGGGGAACTGGCCATACACTGAATGACAGACTTAAGGAACACAAAAAAAAAGTGTTAAGTCTGCAGACACAAATAAGGCTCTCTTCTGTCATGTTAGGGATTCTAATCATCCTATTGATTGGTCTTCTAAAAGAATCTTCATTGCCTCTACTCTTCTCAGATGCCATCTTATCGAATCAGCTCGTGCCCAACGTGAACCTTTGTCATGAATTACTCGGAAGTGAAAAAACTTGTATTATTTAGAAACAATGTTAACCGAAATAGGATAACTGGAGGCCTGCCTAGTCTGAGGATCATGAATGTATCAGATATAGGCTGATGGGCCAGTGCCGTACACTATTTGGAGACAAATATACAATAATTAGGAACTCTGCAGTAGGGCTGGGGGATCTTGTAACACAAGTCCAATTTGTAATATGTTGTTTTCAGTGCCTTTCCCATCTTCTGTTTAAAACCTTCCAAGGTAGCCTAGGCTGTATGTTTAATGATGATGTATGGTACATTGTTTCATTTACTTGTAGCCCAGCAATCAAGTCGTCAGTTTTCAGAGCATAGTTTTAGGGCCAATATAAATTCCAACCAGAGATCTTTAATGCTTCTTTATCAGTTTGACTAGTTTTTTTATGGGGCTTTGTTTCATTACATTAATTAGATTAAACAGTTACTAATTTAGGTAGAAAACAGGCTTCCATAGTGCATGTGTGGTCTTGCATCTGTGAACCAAATTAAATTTCTGTATCTATATATCATGCCAACGACATTTGCACCAAGCTGTCTGGCTGGTTGAAGTACAGAATAATCAACCAGTTTTTCCTATAACCACTTTTTATTTAGATTTCTAAAAAAAATTCAATACTGTGTTCCCTTTTTTATGGGTAGCAGGCCATATTTTAATGCTAGCAATGTTTAATAATTTGTTTTGTTGTGGGACAGGTAGCCTATGTATGTATATACATTAGATTAGTCTCGAGGGGGCCCCCAAGGTCAAACTACTGACCCTCCCCAGGACGCAAATCCACAACATTTGACTAAATCCCAGATACCTATTGACTGCTAGGTGAACAGCAGCATTAAGTGTAAGGAAACGTTCACAACCATTTCTATCCCACCTGGGATTCGTACCTAGGATTTCTGATTGTTAGTCGAGATTGAACCCAACTGTACTACTGAGCATTTTAAGAATTAACTTGAGAATTATTGAACTCTTATCTAACTCTTAAAATTATATACAAATTATATACTGTATATGTTGGTTACAGTCCTATGGGGTAGTGCAATTTTAGATCATGGTAACTTATACAGTATTTTCTTGAATTTACCAGAGGGCCACCATCTTTGTTGGCCTTGGCTGTGACCAGAAGCCACCAGCTTGTCAAAAGTCCTCCCATTATTCCTAATGATTTTCTGGAGGGTGCCCCTCTGATGGCTCCCTGAAACTGTCTCCCCGAGATTGTTCTATGCAATTAGGTAGCATCAAACACAAGAGTTCTGCTTAGCTTCTTGAGAAGAAGGGCTGAAACCTGCCCCCCCCCCCCCCACAGAGGAATAGAGAGCATGTGACAATTTGCCACCACACCAGCTGAGTATCCAGAAGGTCAGCAAAGCTTTACAGACAACTGGAGGGTTAACAAAGACCAAAACCTCGAACATGCCAAACTATTCACACTGAACAAGAGAAACGTCCAAAATTAGCACAAAGCCAATAGTACCATAACATATATGGTTTTGGGTGACAATATTCAAAGAGTATAGTGATGTTTTATGTTATTAATAAATTTGGTTACAGCAGTTGGATATTAGAAATAGTATGGCAGTGATGTGATAGGTTGAAACAACGATGCCTGTTACATGCTGCTGGCAGAGTCAGGTAGGACATAGTGCTGAAGGTGGCTGGAAGCGGAGAGCCAGTGTGAGGCTTGGAGAAAAAAGCTCAAATGAAGTCTAAAGCAGAGAGCTTGAGCGATGCTGGGTTTGAGAGCTCAAAGGAGGGCGAGAGCAGAGAGCTTGAATGAGGATGGAAATGGCTGTTGCTCTGTAGCATGGCTTGTAGTGTCTGGTGTGAGAGTTGGGACTGAACTGGCAATGCTGTCTTCCCTTCGGTCTTATAGCTGCATCCTCTTGACCTTGCATTGGATTCGGTTTACTCCACTGTTATGAGTGGTGGGATGATACTATGATACTTGTTGTGGTACACTCAAAGTGAACCTACCACAATGCTGCACTCCAGGGCTTATTACCTCATTACTTACAAACATACCATATAATACATCCTCCAGGTGGGCTGAGTCAAGGCCTGGCCCCCAAGGAAAGTAATCCCACAAATTAACCTGTTGAGAGTATGTCAGCCCACTCCACACTGGACACAAGGACTACACTATATTAAATCTTTACAATTTAAGCTTCACAATATCCCCTTTACCCAAAACAAAACCCTTTGTGCTGCCTTTTGACATTTACATTAAATAAATAATATAATAAATAAATATGTTTATTCAGGTAAGGTACATAAAGTGATTTTACATAAATGGATCGATTATAGATAGAGCTTAGTACATACAATGCCTAAAGCCACTATTACGCAATGCGTTTCAGGCAGAATTGCTCTTAATTACACTTAATGCTCAGTATCCCCCTTTGGGCAGAGATACCACAAACAAGAGACTCAGGCAAGCCCTAAACCTCTGAAGGAAGTACCCTTAAAAATATCCTTGCCAACAGTACATCAAAGATGCTCTCAAAGCTTACTGCCACTATACATAAGAACTGTGGAGTTGCAAGGCACGGTTATCAAAGTAGATAGGTGGCCCAGGATGTACACATAAATAGACTTATCTGGTGCAATTTCCCAAGATCAAACACCAATGTAACCTCCTCTAACTAGTCTAGTTTTCAGTTGAATTTATGTTCCCATGGTGCCTCAGAATAGCCCCAACTGATCATACGGTAACAGTCTGCTCTGATTTATTTGACCACCACCAATCTCTCATCTAATTACATCATATATAATATGCATTTCTGGCTGTTATTGATTAACTAATTTTAATCTTATTAAATTACAAATAATCATAATATTGAACCCTATAACAAGAACACATGAATGTAATCTAATGAATAAGATATTTAGAAATATCACAGTACCCTATCAGTATATGATGGGTATATATGAGCCACAGGGGCTCACCCAGAAGTTAGCATTTCATCACATTCAATGGTTCATCTCGATCAATGGTGGTTTTTTAGCCTTGGATTCAGGTGAAATGTGGGGAGGTAGGGTTGGATGGGTTTGTTGTGGTGTGGGTGCTGCAACCCGTTCTCGCACTTTCATATAGTCAATATTGACTTATTAAACACGTGCATATGTGACATACTAAACATACTAGTTTACCTTGAAAAGCTTCATAGTATGTTTAGTATGTCACATATGCACGTATTTAATAAGTCAATATTGACTGTAAGAAAGTGTGAGAACGGGTTGCAACGGTGCTGGCACCTGGTTAGAGGTTGTGGTTTAGTAAGTTATTCAGTAGTTTCACAAGCGCACAGCTTGGTAGTGTCTTTGAGTCAGGTCAGGCATGGAATAATGCACCTTTCAGTTTACATTCTGAGCAGGATTGAATATTTGGTATTCAGTAGTCGACTTCCTTGCCCAATATGACCCAGCAAGGATAGTTTGGAAATGTCGTCACTGTGCTGGTCTAGGACACTGATGTGCCCTTAGTGCCTGATCTAGCTGGTGCTGGTAGGCGCTGGCCTTTTGGAGCAACTCAATGCACTCGTCATAAAAATTACTTCCATATATATACTCTTAAGATTAATTTGTACCCCTATTTTCTTCCAGAATTACTTTATTTGTTGTTGAAGCCACCAGACATTTGTACTTGCTCAATTAATGCTTACTATTTCTTTCTATATTTTGTTCACCTTATGAGTAACTGACTACTGTAAGAGTTCCTTTGCTTGACAGAAATCTGGGTGTAAAGGTGGAATATATGATGGAGAGGACTTAAAAAGAGAAGTGGCCTGACTACTTCTGGTTTGTATATAGTTGTGTGCTATTGAGATGTTGTTTAACTCCCTGGCACTTAATGGAGCACTGTCCTGCTCCTTATTCTCCAAACTGCATTGTCCCTCTTATGTCATGCATATCCTTGTTGAATGTCCGGACTTCCAGGACATGCGTGTGTCTTGCTTCCCGACTGTCCCTCGCTGTCACTTGTCCCTCGATAGAATCCTTGGTGAATTCGATACCTCTATCATTTGCCTTATGCGGGTTTGTTCTCGTATTGGCATCATTAGTAATATTTAGCGCTTCTTAAATATCCCGCACATTTGATGGTGCTATGTAACCTTCCTGGCTTGGTGCTTTCTTTTGATAATTATTTACTTAATGTGTAATTACTTAAGTATAATTATAGGATGAAAGCTACACTCGTGGTGTTCCATCTTCCCAACACACTTCACAAGCAGTTGCGATGTGTGTATAATTACCTAAGTGTAGTTACAGGATGAGAGCTACGCTCGTGGTGTCTCGTCTTCCCATCACTCTGTCATATAATGTTTTGAAATTACTGATAGTTTAGGCCTCCACCTTCTCACCTAACTTGTTCCAACCGTCTACCACATTGTTTGCGAAAGTGAATTTTCTTGTATTTCTTCGGCAGCTTTGTTTAGTTAGTTTAAATATATGACCTCTTGTTCTTGAAGTTCCAGGTCTCGGGAATTCTTCCCAATCAAGTTTATCGGTTCTCATTACTATTTTGTATGTAGTGATCATATCGCCACTTTTCTGAGGGAAGCCCCTTCGGCTCCCTGGAGCTATCCGGGCTGATATGAATGTACTAGACCATGGCATCAGTCAAAGCGAATGGAGTTCTTAGGCCTACCTTACCTTGATACCTTGAGGATACCTTGAGGTGCTTCCGGGGTTTAGCGTCCCCGCGGCCCGGTCATCGACCAGGCCTCCTGGTTGCTGGACTGATCAACCAGGCTGTTGGACGAGGCTGCTCGCAGCCTGACGTATGAGTCACAGCCTGGTTGATCAGGCCTACCGGGGACCACGAGCCAGAACCTGGCTCCCTCAGAGAGGCACGAGGGGCAATGGCCTATAGAAACCCCCGTGTGGTTGGAAGCATTCTATGTCTGCCATCGACCACGTCAGGCACCCAGAAAGGTAGGCGCCCCAAACAAACCCTACCTGGTTAAAAAAATTGCTACTGGAAGCCAAACTGTTGGACAGAACTCCCCAAACTAAAAACAACCATGACGTCACAACCGTCACTGCACTGCTGTCTGCGCAGCTCCCCCCTCCTCAGGAAGGGGAAGGGGGAGCTCTAGACTCCCCGGACGCCGGCTATCCACCCCCAGTTCTATGGCTGATACGAGACCTGGTGGTCGTGCGACTCTGGCTCCAGACAGTTTCCAGTGCTGTACCTTGTGTGGTCGTGTCCTGTGGTGGTGTGCAAGCCAGGAATAATTTTACAAGTACTTGGGTTGGGCTGCATGCACCTAGGGTTCCCCTTCCCTAGGGGCCCTACCTTGAGGTTACCTTGAGGTGCTTCCGGGGGCTTAGCGTCCCCGCGGCCCGGTCGTCGACCAGGCCTCCTGGTTGCTGGACTGATCAACCAGGCTGTTGGACGTGGCTGCTCGCAGCCTGACGTATGAGTCACAGCCTGGTTGATCAGGTATCCTTTGGAGGTGCTTATCCAGTTCTCTCTTGAACACTGTGAGGGGATTGCCAGTTATGCCCCTTATGTGTAGCGGAAGCGTGTTGAACAGTCTCGGGCCTCTGATGTTGATAGAGTTCTCTCTCAGAGTACCAGTTGCACCTCTGCCTTTCAACGGGGGTATTATGCACATCCTGCCATGTCTTCTGGTCTCATGTGATGTTATTTCTGTGTGCAGATTTGGGACCAGCCCCTCTAATATTTTCCACGTGTAAATTATTATGTATCTCTCCCGCCTGCGCTCAAGGGAGTACAGATTTAGGCTCTTTAGTCGGGCCCAATAGTTTAGATGTTTTACTGAGTGGATTCTAGCAGTAAAGGATCTCTGCACGCTCTCCAGGTCAGCAATTTCTCCAGCTTTGAAAGGGGCTGTCATTATGCAGCAGTACTCCACTCTGTAAGTGG
Source organism: Procambarus virginalis (assembly GCA_020271785.1). Taxonomy (NCBI): domain Eukaryota; kingdom Metazoa; phylum Arthropoda; class Malacostraca; order Decapoda; family Cambaridae; genus Procambarus; species Procambarus virginalis. Next base: position 1,261,697 of record WNGS01006636.1, on the reverse strand, counting down.
AGTACTGTAAGTACTGCCCTTGTGGCCACCTTCCACAAGTCGCTTGGGGGTCTGCCTCCGTGGGGTCTTTTACTGCTCGGTGATTGACCGCCCTTGGAGTCACCTGGGGTGTTTCATGCACCACTGTTTGTCTTCGGGTAGGTGGTTTCATCACTGGTAGGGGCACAAGGTACTGTGCAGCTAGTTTTCACCATATATTTTAAGATATATACAAGAGTTGTTACATTCTTGTACAGCCAGTAGTACGCGTAACGTTTCGGGCAGGTCCCTGGAATACGATCCCCTGCCGCGAAGAATCGTGTTACAACCAAGTACCCATTTTACTGTTGAGTTAAACAGAGGCTACAGTTAAGGATTTGCGCCCAGTAAATCCTCCCCGGCCAGGATACGAACCCATGACAAAGTGCTCGCGGAACGCCAGGCAAGTGTCTTGCCACTACACCATGGAGACTGGTTGATATTATATATATAATCTGTTCTGCCTGGGTTGTTGTCCTCTTGCGGGGTTTTTCTTTTACTTTTTTTTTTTCCTGTCTGGTGGGGGTTCTGCCCCTTGGTGTTGGTATTCCTTCTGTATATTTGGTGGTCCTCCACTAGGTCCCTATGAGTGTACGCGTCCCGGGGGTTCCGCTATTAGTAGTTTGCTTGGTAGTTTGGGGTGCCGGTTTGCAGTACCTTGCCTGGGCTTCCCTTAGCAGAGCATCCATGGGCCCTGGAATTCCTGGGCTTCCCTTTGCAGAGCGTTCAAGGGCCCTGGAAACCCGCATTGGGCACAGTGGTCCGATAGATGCATCTCCTGGGTCCCATCTCACTTCATGCGAGTCTGAGGGTTGTTCTGTCCCCTTGTCTCAGGGTGACAATCACCAGTTGTGCCTCTGTCATGCTGCCTGTTGGGTCAGTGACACCTTCGACCCAGACCCTGTAAATGGTGTTCCTTGCTTGTACTCCAGTTCACCCAATCCACTGATCTTGATATTTGGGTGCAGGCAGCTTTGGCATTGCATGCATGTTTTAGGTTGCTGCACCGCGCTAGGTTGGTTATGGTTCCTTCGGGGACGTCCCTTCTGTCTCTCTCACGATCACTGGGTTCGGCCTCCGGGTGCCTCACATCGGAGGCTGCATCGCCGGTTTCCTCTTTGGGTTTTTCAGGGTTCAGTGCCTTGGCCCCTACCCAAGCCCCTCGCTCGATGTGTTCACTGATGCATCGTCTCTTGGCTGGGGCCTTGTGATCAGTGCTCACCAGGCCATCCAGGGTCTGTAGGGTCCGTCTGCATCACCGGCTTCCTCTTCAGGTTTTTCGGGATTCAGTGCCTTGGCACCAATCGAGCTCTTGCTCGATGTGTTCACGGATGCATTGTCTCTTGACTGGGGTTTTGTGACCAGTTCTCACTAGGCCGTCCAGGGTCGGTAGGGTCTGTTTTTCTGTCGAGCTCACAGCATGGTGCTGGAGTTTGTGGCGATGTGGCTTTCGCTTCAGAGGGTTCATGTTGCTTGCGGAGCTACGATTCGGCTCCATTCAGACTGCTTCCCAGTGGGTCATTGCCTGAACTGACGGGGGTTTGATGTGGTCCTTGGCTCTTTGAGGCTGGTTACTTCAGGTGACTCGTCTGCTGAGTTCTCGGGGTTTGGCTCTCCTGGCGGTTCATATCCAGGGGGTATCCAATATTCTGGAAGATGGCCTTTTCCCATTTCATCCCTTGTCCACAAAATGGACGGTCGAGGATGCCTCGTTGCTTTGGCTCTGTCGGACGTTCGGGTGCCCGGGGGTGGACCTCTTCGCATCGACGCAGTTGAGGCATCTCCTGGTTTATGTGGCGCCCTTCCATGACTGTAAGGCCGTTGGGATCAATACCTTTCGACTAGACTGGTTGAGGTTGAGTTACCTGTACCTCTTCCCCACCCTGTTCGGTTGTTGCTCCAGGTCCTGGCTCGCTTGGAGACTTACTAGAGGAAAGTAGTCATGTTTGCCCCTTGATGGCTGGCCCAGTCTTGGTTCAGGCGCTGCTTGCTCAGTGTCCAAACCTGAGGGACCTTCCCACGGCTCTGCCCCTTTCAGCAGGTCGGTCTGGCCTGGTACATGGTTGGTTCGGTGTTCTCCGATCTTCGCGTCTGGTCTTTTGACGCAGGTTTATCACTACTTGTATATTGATCTTGTGGCTTCCTTGATGGTGTCCCACCTGTGAGTTTCGTCTTGACTCACTTCTTGACTCTTCGTAGGTTGCCTTCGATTTCTGATTGGGTTGTTTTGTCCTTTCTCTCTAGATTATTTTAGACGGTCATCTTATCGAATACTGCCGCCTCGTTTTGTCTCCAACTCTGACTTCATCTCATGTTGGCCTTCGAATGCATGATAGAGCTGATGAGTAGCAAAAGAATCTGCCTTTAACCCTTAAATGGCACATGGCTATATACCATTTGACACCCACAGGTGCATACAAAAAAAAAATTTTTTTTTTCTTCCTAACCTGTTAATTTGTGTTCACTGATCATGGTAAAAATAATAAAAAAATTGTAAGTGGCATATTTTGCCGCTATAGGGCAGGGCAGTCTGGCAAAAAACAGGCGCTGACTCAGCGCGTGTCCCAGACGGTCTGTTGCTCACCAGCTGTTAGGCCGGAGTTGCCACAAAGAGATAATTACCTAATTATTTCAATGTCTCTTGATTGATTTTTCGTAGTTTTTTTTGCTGTAATATTATTCAATAGTGTGTAGTGTGATATATTATATAATAAAATGAGTGAATCATCGCTGTACTCAAAAATATGGTGTGCATATTGTTGATTCAATTATGTTCATAAAACAGTGAACAAATACTTTGTCGGTTATTACACTATATACACAGGTCATATATAAGTATCTGCATGTTTTGTTCACCATAACGAACCACTAAGTTGCTATTATGAGTCAAAAGTAAAACCAGCCAGCCACTCACGCCCTCCCTCAAGTCACCTGACTCACCCCACATTCTCCTCCCACAATACTGTTTTTGCTTTTATTCACTATATACAGACACTATATATAAGTATCTACATTCGTGTTCACCATAACGAACCACTAAGTTGGTATGCTGAGTGGCAGTGGCAGCCTGCCACTGGCTGCCACTCCCTCCCTCCCTCCCTCCCTCACCTGACTTGCCACCATTCTCCCCCACCATACTGTTTTTGCTTTTATATACAGACATTATATATAAGTATTTACATGTTTTGTTCACCATACTGTACATCTAAGCTTGTATGGTGAGTAAAGGCACAAAGACGTAGCTACTCACACAGTCAGCTGATGGCTGCCGCTCAAGGCCGCCCTCACCAGACGCCCTCAAGGCCAGACAAGCCAGACTAACACTATATTTCTCCAACAACTGTTTGTGGTGTTATTATGCTATATACACACATTATATATAAATATCTACCTGTTTTATTCACCATACTTGTACAAGTAAACTGGTATGGTGCCCAAAGACCATCGTGGTCACCAGTAAACAACATGATAAGTCGTGCAGACGACGCCACCGCCCCCAGCCCTCACCAAAATGGCGGCTCCCAACCTACTCCTCTTGCTGTTTATACCCCTATACACAAGTTATATATAAGTATCTACATTTGTGTTCACCATAGTGAACCACTAAGCTGGTATGGTGAGTGCAGTCAATAAAAGGTGGCCACAAATCTTAATCTTAAAATTCTTAATCCATCTTAAATCAATTAATAATAATAATTAATTAATTAATTAACTACTTATTAATAAGAAATCTTAACCAATAAAAGGTTAGATTAGGAAAGGCGGTGGCGTTGCTGTGCTGGTAAAAGAACACCTAAAGGTGAAGGAAAAATGACTGCCAATCCACAAGAAGTTGACATAATAGCACTAGAGATCTGCCATGAGGATGATAAACTAATGATAATAAATGCATATAGTCCACCGCCAAGCAGCACATGGTCAAAGGAGGAGCTAGATAGTAAACGAGAAGGTCTTATAACAATAATGAGAGAGATTATAGCGAGAGCGGATAACGATAGATCACGACTGTTGATAGTCGGTGACTTCAACTTGAAATCCATAGACTGGGAAGCATATGAAGCTAAAACAGAAGATTTTTGGACCTGTAGATTTGTAGACCTCATCCTGGAAACATTCTTGTATCAACATGTTAAAGAAGCTACGAGGATGAGGGAAGGGGACGTTCCCTCCATGCTAGATTGATATTTACCAGGAAGGAGGAAGAGATATTTGACATTCAGTACCTTCCTCCCTTGGGTAAAAGTGACCATGTCTTTTTGGAATAAAGTATGCAATGCGTTATAATCTGGAAGAAAATAAGGAGGTTGAAGCAGTTGAAAAACCAGACTTCAGGAGAGGACATTATGGTGACCTTAGAAATTTTTTTAGTGAGTATATTGGACAGACTTGATGCTAGGCAAGGAAGTGAATGAGATGTATGTCAAGTTTTGTGAAATATATGATAAAGGCACAAAAAAATTTATACCAAAACAGAGATGCAGAACTAGAAAAGGATTGGTTCAATAGAAATTGCGAGAGGGCTAGAGACCAAAAGACACAAAATGGAATCATACAGGAAGAGGCCGAACCCCCAAACATACCAGCGATACAAAGATGCGCGAAACAACTACAAGCGGCAGTGAGAAGAGAGGCAGAAAGAAATTTTGAAAAAGGGATTGCAGACAAATGTAAAACAGAACCAGGTTTATTCTATAATTCATAAACAACAAATTGCAGGTAAAGGATAATATTCAGAGGTTGAAAATGGGAAATAGATTCACGAAAGATGAAAAGGAAATGTGTGAAACACTAAACGAAAAGTTCCAAAGTGTGTTTGTACAAAATGAAATCTTTAGGGAACCAGACACAATAAGAATTCCAGAGAACAACATAGAGCACATAGAGGTGTCTAGAGACGAAGTGGAAAAAATGCTAAAGGAGCTAGGTAAGAACAAAGCAGTTGGTCGGATGGAGTTTCACCATGGGTTCTGAGAGAATGTGCACCTGAGCTCAGTATTCCACTTCAACTGATTTTTCAGGCATCCCTGTTACAGGAGCTGTAGCTGATGTGTGGAAAAAGGCTAACATAGTTCCAATCTACAAAAGTGGAAACAGGGAAGACCCCCTTAATTATAGACCTGTATCATTGACAAGTGTAATAGTCAAAATATTGGAAAAAATAATTAAAACTAAATGGGTAGAACACCTCGAGGAAAACGATATAATATCAGACAGACAGTATTTTTCGATCTGGAAGATCCTGTGTAACGAACTTGCTCAGTTTTTATGATCGAGCCACAGAGATTTTACAAGAAGAGATGTTGGGTTGACTGCATCTATCTGGACCTAAAAAAGGCTTTCGACAGAGTTCCCCATAAGAGGTTGTTCTGGAAACTGGAACATATTGGAGGAGTGACAGGTAAGCTACTAACATGGATGAAAAATTTCCTAACTGACAGAAAAATGAGGGCCATAATTAGAGGCAAGGTATCGGATTGGAGGAATGTCACGAGTGGAGTACCTCAGGGTTCAGTTCTTGCACCGGTAATGTTCATTGTCTACATAAATGATCTACCAGTGGGAATACAGAATTACATGAACATGTTTGCTGATGATGCTAAGATAATAGGGAAGATAAGAAACCTAGATGATTGTCATGCCCTTCAAGAAGACCTGGACAAAATAAGTATTTGGAGCAACTGGAAGCCAAACTGTTGGACAGAACTCCCCAAAATAAAAATGAGCAAACGAACATGACGTCACAACCGTCACTGCACTGCTGTCTGCGCAGCTCCCCCCTCCTCAGGAAGGGGAAGGGGGAGCTCTAGACTCCCCGGACGCCGGCTATCCACCCCCAGTTCTATGGCTGATACGAGACCTGGTGGTCGTGCGACTCTGGCTCCAGACAGTTTCCAGTGCTGTACCTTGTGTGGTCGTGTCCTGTGGTGGTGTGCGAGCCAGAATAATTTTACAAGTGCTTGGGTTGGGCTGCATGCACCTAGGGTTCCCTTCCCTAGGGGCCCTACCTTGAGGATACCTTGAGGTGCTTCCGGGCTTAGCGTCCCCGCGGCCCGGTCGTCGACCAGGCCTCCTGGTTGCTGGACTGATCAACCAGGCTGTTGGACTTGGCTGCTCGCAGCCTGACGTATGAGTCACAGCCTGGTTGATCAGGATCTTTGGTAGGTGCTTATCCAGTTCTCTCTTGAACACTGTGAGGGGATTGCCAGTTATGCCCCATATTTGTAGCAGAAGCGTGTTGAACAGTCTCGGGCCTCTGATGTTGATAGAGTTCTCTCTCAGAGTACCAGTTGCACCTCTGCCTTTCAACGGGGGTATTCTGCACATCCTGCCATGTCTTCTGGTCTCACGTGACGTTATTTCTGTGTGCAGATTTGGGACCAGCCCCTCTAATATTTTCCCACGTGTAAATTATTATGTATCTCTCCCGCCTGCGCTCAAGGGAGTACAGATTTAGGCTCTTAGTCGGGCCCAATAGTTTAGATGTTTTACTGAGTGGATTCTAGCAGTAAAGGATCAATCTCTGCACGCTCTCCAGGTCAGCAATTTCTCCACTTTGAAAGGGGCTGTCATTATGCAGCAGTACTCCACTCTGTAAGTGGAGTACTGTAAGTACTGCCCTTGTGGCCACCTTCCACAAGTCGCTTGGGGGTCTGCCTCCGTGGGGTCTTTTACTGCTCGGTGATTGACCGCCCTTGGAGTCACCTGGGGTGTTTCATGCACTACTGTTTGTCTTCGGGTAGGTGGTTTCATCACTGGTAGGGGCACAAGGTACTGTGCAGCTAGTTTTCACCATATATTTTAAGATATATACAAGAGTTGTTACATTCTAGAACAGCCACTAGTACGCGTAACGTTTCGGGCAGGTCCCTGGAATACGATCCCCTGCCGCGAAGAATCGTTGTTACAACCAAGTACCCATTTTACTGTTGAGTTAACAGAGGCTACAGTTAAGGATTTGCGCCCAGTAATCCATTCTCCGGCCAGGATACGAACCCATGACAAAGTGCTCACGGAATGCCAGGCAAGTGTCTTGCCACTACACCATGAGACTGGTTGATATTATATATATAATCTGTTCTGCCTGGGTTGTTGTCCTCTTGCGGGGTTTTTCTTTTACTTTTTTTTCCTTTCTGGTGGGGGTTCTGCCCCTTGGTGTTGGTATTCCTTCTGTATATTTGGTGGTCCTCCATTAGGTCCCCATGAGTGTACGCGTCCCGGGGGTTCCGCTATTAAGTAGTTTGCTTGGAGGTTTGGGGTGCCGGTTTGCAGTACCTTGCCTGAGCTTCCCTTAGCAACATGTCTCAGGGCCCTGGAATTCCTGGGCTTCCCTTTGCAGAGCGTTCAAGGGCCCTGGAAACCCGCATTGGGCACAGTGGTTCGATAGGTGCATCTCCTGGGTCCCATCTCACTTCATGCGAGTCTGAGGGTTGTTCTGTCCCCTTGTCTCAGGGTGACAATCACCAGTTGTGCCTCTGTCATGCTGCCTGTTGGGGTCAGTGACACCTTCGACCCAGACCCTGTAAATGGTGTTCCTTGCTTGTACTCCAGTTCACCCAATCCACTGATCTTGATATTTGGGTGCAGGCAGCTTTGGCATTGCATGCATGTTTAGGTTGCTGCACCGCGCTAGGTTGGTTATGGTTCCTTCGGGGACGTCCCTTCTGTCTCTCTCACGATCACTTTGTTCGGCCTCCGGGTGCCTCACATCGAGGCTGCATCGCCGGCTTCCTCTTTGGGTTTTTCAGGGTTCAGTGCCTTGGCCCCTACCCAAGCCCCTCGCTCGATGTGTTCACGGATGCATCGTCTCTTGGCTGGGGCCTTGTGATCAGTGCTCACCAGGCCATCCAGGGTCTGTAGGGTCCGTCTGCATCACCGGCTTCCTCTTCAGGTTTTTCGGGATTCAGTGCCTTGGCACCAATCGAGCTCTTGCTCGATGTGTTCACGGATGCATTGTCTCTTGACTGGGGTTTTGTGACCAGTTCTCACTAGGCCGTCCAGGGTCGGTAGGGTCTGTCTTTCTGTCGAGCTCACAGCATGGTGCTGGAGTTTGTGGCGATGTGGCTCTCGCTTCAGAGGGTTCATGTTGCTTGCGGAGCTACGATTCGGCTCCATTCAGACTGCTTCCCAGTGGGTCATTGCCTGAACTGACGGGGGTTTGATGTGGTCCTTGGCTCTTTGAGGCTGGTTACTTCAGGTGACTCGTCTGCTGAGTTCTCGGGGTTTGGCTCTCCTGGCGGTTCATATCCAGGGGGTATCCAATATTCTGGAAGATGGCCTTTTCCCATTTCATTCCCTTGTCCACAAAATGGACGGTCGAGGATGCCTCGTTGCTTTGGCTCTGTCGGACGTTCGGGTGCCCGGGGGGTGGACCTCTTCGCATCGACGCAGTTGAGGCATCTCCTGGTTTATGTGGCGCCCTTCCATGACTGTAAGGCCGTTGGGATCAATACCTTTCGACTAGACTGGTTGAGGTTGAGTTACCTGTACCTCTTCCCCACCCTGTTCGGTTGTTGCTCCAGGTCCTGGCTCGCTTGGAGACTTACTAGAGGAAAGTAGTCATGTTTGCCCCTTGATGGCTGGCCCAGTCTTGGTTTCAGGCGCTGCTTGCTCAGTGTCCAAACCTGAGGGACCTTCCCACGGCTCTGCCCCTTTCAGCGGTCGGTCTGGCCTGGTACATGGTTGGTTCGGTGTTCTCCGATCTTCGCGTCTGGTCTTTTTGACGCAGGTTTATCACTACTTGTATATTGATCTTGTGGCTTCCTTGATGGTGTCCCACCTGTGAGTTTCGTCTTGACTCACTTCTTGACTCTTCGTAGGTTGCCTTCGATTTCTGATTGGGTTTTGTCCTTTCTCTCTAGATTATTTTAGGACGGTCATCTTATGTCGAATACTGCCGCCTCGTTTTGTCTCCAACTCTGACTTCATCTCATGTTGGCCTTCGAATGCATGATAGAGCTGATGAGGTAGCAAAAGAATCTGCCTTTAACCCTTAAATGGCACACGGCTATATACCATTTGACACCACAGGTGCATACAAAAAAAACAAAAAAATTCTTTTTTCTTCCTAACCTGTAATTTTGTGTTCACTGATCATGGTAAAAATAATAAAAAAATTGTAAGTGGCATATTTTGCCGCTATAGGGCAGGGCAGTCTGGCAAAAAACAGCGCTGACTCGGCGCGTGTCCCAGACGGTCTGTTGCTCACCAGCTGTTAGGCCGGAGTTGCCACAAAGAGATAATTACCTAATTATTTCAATGTCTCTTGATTGATTTTTCGTATTTTTTTTTTGCTGTAATATTATTCAATAGTGTGTAGTGTGATATATTATATAATAAAATGAGTGAATCATCGCTGTACTAAAAAATATGGTGTGCATATTGTTGATTCAATTTTTATGTTCATAAAACAGTGAACAAATACTTTGGTCGGTTATTACACTATATACACAGGTCATATATAAGTATCTGCATGTTTTGTTCACCATAACGAACCACAAACTTGCTATTATGAGTCAAAAAGTAAAACCAGCCAGCCACTCACGCCCTCCCTCAAGTCACCTGACTCACCCACATTCTCCGCCCACAATACTGTTTTTGCTTTTATTCACTATATACAGACACTATATATAAGTATCTACATTCGTGTTCACCATAACGAACCACTAAGTTGGTATGCTGAGTGGCAGTGGCAGCCTGCCACTGGCTGCCACTCCCTCCCTCCCTCACCTCACCTGACTAGCCACCATTCCTCCTCCACCATACTGTTTTTGCTTTTATATAAAGACATTATATATAAGTATTTACATGTTTTGTTCACCATAATCTTACTGATAACTCCAGTATGTTCTGTGAAAATTCAATTTCTCTACCCTACCATAAACATGGTGTCCTCAGGGCAGTATACTTGGCCCTCTCCTATTTCATCTACATTAATGACCTTCCAAATGCCTCCCAACACCTTAGACCAATTCTATTTGCTGACGACACAACCTTCATTTACTCCAGTCCTGACCCCCTTGCTCTAAATGCCACAGTAAATACGAGCTTATAAAGTCCATCTTTGGCTAACTGCCAACAAACTCACCCTTAACATTGACAAAACTTTCTATATTCTGTTTGGCAATAAATCCTCTAACCAAATAAATCTCAAGATTAACAATACCCAAATTTGTAACAAATTAGATGGCAAATTCCTTGGCGTTCTCATTGATCACAAGCTTAATTTCCAGGGACACATTCTAAATATATCAAAAAAAGTTTCAAAAACTGTTGGCATTCTTTCTAAGATCAGATATTATGTACCCCGCCCTGCCCTGGTGACTCTCTATTACTCCCTCATCTATCCATATCTCAACTATGGTATTTGTGCTTGGGGTTCTACTACCCAAAATCATTTACGTCCTCTAATTACTCAACACAAAGCTGCTATTAGGACAATATCCAACTCTGGCCCCAGACATCACTCGGTACCCCTACTCAAATCTCTCAATATGTTAGATATTAAGTCACTGCACATTCTCTCATGTGTATTATACATATAAAACGCTGAACTGTAATGCCAATCCTGACCTCAAAACTTCATTGAAAGCTGTAACAGAACCATGAGCACCACACCAGAAATAAATACAGTTTTGATATTCCAAGAGTACGACTTAACCAAACTAGAAATGCTCTACAAATCAAGGGACCCAGAATGTGGAATGACCTTCCCAACCATGTTAAAGACTGTACCTCTCTCAACCAGTTTAAGATTAAAACTAAACACTACCTGATAAACTCCCTGTAACCTACCTTACCCCTCTATTGTCAACCCATGTCTTATTTTTTTTTTCTTATTCAACGCTGTTTGTCTACATATTGTATTTGTGCTGCTTTTCAGTCATGTTCCCCCTTTTTTTTGTACCTTTATTTGTATCTGTTCTCAAAACATTTTATTCTTTTTGTTCAATTAGCATTAAGTTTTAGATATTAATGTTTTCTTGCCCGAAACGCATTGCGTAATAGTGGCTTTAGGCATTGTATGTACTAGCTCTATCTATAAATCGATCCACTTATGTAAATCTCTCTATGTATGTACCTTTCCTGAATAAACATATTTATTATATTATATTTATTATATTTATATGATGGAGAGGACTTAAAAAGAGAAGTGGGCAGACTACTTATGTGTGATTTCTAGTTGTGTGCTATTGAGATTTGTTTAACTCCCTGGCACTTAATGGAGCACTGTCCGCTCATTATTCTCAAAACTGCATTGTCCCTCTTAGTCATGCATATCCTTGTTGAATGTCAGGACTTCCAGGACATGCGTGTGTCTGCTTCCCGACTGTCCCTCGCTGTCACTTGTCCCTCGATAGAATCCTTGGTGAATTCGATACCTCTATCATTTGCCTATGCGGGTTTGTTTCGTATTGGCATCATTAGTAAATTTAGCGCTTCTTAAATATCCCGCACATTTGATGGTGCTATGTAACCTTCCTGGCTTGGTGCTTTCTTTTGATAATTATTTACTTAATGTGTAATTATTAAGTATAATTATAGGATGAAAGCTACACTCGTGGTGTTCCATCTTCCAACACACTTCACAAGCAGTTGCGATGTGTGTATAATTACCTAAGTGTAGTTACAGGAATGAGCGTACGTCGTGTGTCTCGTCTTCCCATCACTCTGTCATATATGTTTGAAATTACTGATCGTTTAGGCCTCCACTTCTCACCTAACTTGTTCAACCGTCTACCACATTGTTTGCGAAAGTGAATTTTCTTGTATTTCTTCGGCAGCTTTGTTTAGTTAGTTTAAATATATGACCTCTGGTTCTTGAAGTTCCAGGTCTCGGGAATTCTTCCCAATCAAGTTTATCGGTCTCGTTCTATTTTGTATGTAGTGATCATATCGCCACTTTGTCTGAGGGAAGCCCCTTCGGCTCCCTGGAGCTATCCGGGCTGATATGAATGTACTAGACCATGGCATCAGTCAAAGCGAATGGAGGTTTAGGCCTACCTTACCTTGATACCTTGAGGATATTGAGGTGCTTCCGGGGCTTAGCGTCCCCGCGGCCCGGTCATCGACCAGGCCTCCTGGTTGCTGGACTGATCAACCAGGCTGTGGGACGAGGCTGCTCGCAGCCTGACGTATGAGTCACAGCCTGGTTGATCAGGCCTACGAGACCACGAGCCAGAACCTGGCTCCCTCAGAGAGGCACGAGGGGCAATGGCCTATAGAAACCCGTGTGGTTGGAAGCATTCTATGTCTGCCATCGACCGAGTCAGGCACCCAGAAAGGTAGGCGCCCCAAACAAACCCTACCTGGTTAAAAAAATTGCTACTGGAAGCCAAACTGTTGGGACAGAACTCCCCAAACTAAAAACAACCATGACGTCACAACGTCACTGCACTGCTGTTGCGCAGCTCCCCCCTCCTCAGGAAGGGAAGGGGGAGCTCTAGACTCCCGCACGCGGCTATCCACCCCCAGTTCTATGGCTGATACGAGACCTGGTGGTCGGCGACTCTGGCTCCAGACAGTTTCCAGTGCTGTACCTTGTGGGTCGTGTCCTGTGGTGGTGTGCGAGCCAGAATAATTTTACAAGTACTTGGGTTGGGCTGCATGCACCTAGGGTTCCCTTCCCTAGGGGCCCTACCTTGAGGTACCTTGAGGGCTTCGGGGCTTAGCGTCCCCGCGGCCCGGTCGTCGACCAGGCCTCCTGGTTGCTGGACTGATCAACCAGGCTGTTGGACGTGGCTGCTCGCAGCCTGACGTATGAGTCACAGCCTGGTTGATCAGGGATCCTTTGGAGGTGCTTATCCAGTTCTCTCTTGAACACTGTGAGGGGATTGCCAGTTATGCCCTTATGTGTAGCAGAAGCGTGTTGAACAGTCTCGGGCCTCTGATGTTGATAGAGTTCTCTCTCAGAGTACCAGTTGCACCTCTGCCTTTCAACGGGGGTATTCTGCACATCCTGCCATGTCTTCTGGTCTCATGTGATGTTATTTCTGTGTGCAGATTTGGGACCAGCCCCTCTAATATTTTCCACGTGTAAATTATTATGTATCTCTCCCGCCTGCGCTCAAGGGAGTACAGATTTAGGCTCTTTAGTCGGGCCCAATAGTTTAGATGTTTTACTGAGTGGATTCTAGCAGTAAAGGATCTCTGCACGCTCTCCAGGTCAGCAATTTCTCCAGCTTTGAAAGGGGCTGTCATTATGCAGCAGTACTCCACTCTGTAAGTGGAGTACTGTAAGTACTGCCCTTGTGGCCACCTTCCACAAGTCGCTTGGGGGTCTGCCTCCGTGGGGTCTTTTACTGCTCGGTGATTGACCGCCCTTGGAGTCACCTGGGGTGTTTCATGCACTACTGTTTGTCTTCGGGTAGGTGGTTTCATCACTGGTAGGGGCACAAGGTACTGTGCAGCTAGTTTTCACCATATATTTTAAGATATATACAAGAGTTGTTACATTCTTGTACAGCCAGTAGTACGCGTAACGTTTCGGGCAGGTCCCTGGAATACGATCCCCTGCCGCGAAGAATCGTTGTTACAACCAAGTACCCATTTTACTGTTGAGTTAAACAGAGGCTACAGTTAAGGATTTGCGCCCAGTAAATCCATTCTCCGGCCAGGATACGAACCCATGACAAAGTGCTCGCGGAACGCCAGGCAAGTGTCTTGCCACTACACCATGGAGACTGGTTGATATTATATATATAATCTGTTCTGCCTGGGTTGTTGTCCTCTTGCGGGGTTTTTCTTTTACTTTTTTTTCCTTTCTGGTGGGGGTTCTGCCCCTTGGTGTTGGTATTCCTTCTGTATATTTGGTGGTCCTCCATTAGGTCCCCATGAGTGTACGCGTCCCGGGGGTTCCGCTATTAGTAGTTTGCTTGGAGGTTTGGGGTGCCGGTTTGCAGTACCTTGCCTGGGCTTCCCTTAGCAGAGCATCCATGGGCCCTGGAATTCCTGGGCTTCCCTTTGCAGAGCGTTCAAGGGCCCTGGAAACCCGCATTGGGCACAGTGGTTCGATAGGTGCATCTCCTGGGTCCCATCTCACTTCATGCGAGTCTGAGGGTTGTTCTGTCCCCTTGTCTCAGGGTGACAATCACCAGTTGTGCCTCTGTCATGCTGCCTGTTGGGTCAGTGACACCTTCGACCCAGACCCTGTAAATGGTGTTCCTTGCTTGTACTCCAGTTCACCCAATCCACTGATCTTGATATTTGGGTGCAGGCAGCTTTGGCATTGCATGCATGTTTTAGGTTGCTGCACCGCGCTAGGTTGGTTATGGTTCCTTCGGGGACGTCCCTTCTGTCTCTCTCACGATCACTTTGTTCGGCCTCCGGGTGCCTCACATCGGAGGCTGCATCGCCGGCTTCCTCTTTGGGTTTTTCAGGGTTCAGTGCCTTGGCCCCTACCCAAGCCCCTCGCTCGATGTGTTCACGGATGCATCGTCTCTTGGCTGGGGCCTTGTGATCAGTGCTCACCAGGCCATCCAGGGTCTGTAGGGTCCGTCTGCATCACCGGCTTCCTCTTCAGGTTTTTCGGGATTCAGTGCCTTGGCACCAATCGAGCTCTTGCTCGATGTGTTCACGGATGCATTGTCTCTTGACTGGGGTTTTGTGACCAGTTCTCACTAGGCCGTCCAGGGTCGGTAGGGTCTGTCTTTCTGTCGAGCTCACAGCATGGTGCTGGAGTTTGTGGCGATGTGGCTCTCGCTTCAGAGGGTTCATGTTGCTTGCGGAGCTACGATTCGGCTCCATTCAGACTGCTTCCCAGTGGGTCATTGCCTGAACTGACGGGGGTTTGATGTGGTCCTTGGCTCTTTGAGGCTGGTTACTTCAGGTGACTCGTCTGCTGAGTTCTCGGGGTTTGGCTCTCCTGGCGGTTCATATCCAGGGGGTATCCAATATTCTGGAAGATGGCCTTTTCCCATTTCATTCCCTTGTCCACAAAATGGACGGTCGAGGATGCCTCGTTGCTTTGGCTCTGTCGGACGTTCGGGTGCCCGGGGGGTGGACCTCTTCGCATCGACGCAGTTGAGGCATCTCCTGGTTTATGTGGCGCCCTTCCATGACTGTAAGGCCGTTGGGATCAATACCTTTCGACTAGACTGGTTGAGGTTGAGTTACCTGTACCTCTTCCCCACCCTGTTCGGTTGTTGCTCCAGGTCCTGGCTCGCTTGGAGACTTACTAGAGGAAAGTAGTCATGTTTGCCCCTTGATGGCTGGCCCAGTCTTGGTTTCAGGCGCTGCTTGCTCAGTGTCCAAACCTGAGGGACCTTCCCACGGCTCTGCCCCTTTCAGCAGGTCGGTCTGGCCTGGTACATGGTTGGTTCGGTGTTCTCCGATCTTCGCGTCTGGTCTTTTTGACGCAGGTTTATCACTACTTGTATATTGATCTTGTGGCTTCCTTGATGGTGTCCCACCTGTGAGTTTCGTCTTGACTCACTTCTTGACTCTTCGTAGGTTGCCTTCGATTTCTGATTGGGTTGTTTTGTCCTTTCTCTCTAGATTATTTTAGGACGGTCATCTTATGTCGAATACTGCCGCCTCGTTTTGTCTCCAACTCTGACTTCATCTCATGTTGGCCTTCGAATGCATGATAGAGCTGATGAGTTAGCAAAAGAATCTGCCTTTAACCCTTAAATGGCACATGGCTATATACCATTTGACACCCACAGGTGCATACAAAAAAAAAATTCTTTTTCTTCCTAACCTGTTAATTTGTGTTCACTGATCATGGTAAAAATAATAAAAAAATTGTAAGTGGCATATTTTGCCCGCTATAGGGCAGGGCAGTCTGGCAAAAAACAGGCGCTGACTCGGCGCGTGTCCCAGACGGTCTGTTGCTCACCAGCTGTTAGGCCGGAGTTGCCACAAAGAGATAATTACCTAATTATTTCAATGTCTCTTGATTGATTTTTCGTATTTTTTTTGCTGTAATATTATTCAATAGTGTGTAGTGTGATATATTTATATAATAAAATGAGTGAATCATCGCTGTACTAAAAAATATGGTGTGCATATTGTTGATTCAATTATGTTCATAAAACAGTGAACAAATACTTTGTCGGTTATTACACTATATACACAGGTCATATATAAGTATCTGCATGTTTTGTTCACCATAACGAACCACTAAGTTGCTATTATGAGTCAAAAAGTAAAACCAGCCAGCCACTCACGCCCTCCCTCAAGTCACCTGACTCACCCACATTCTCCGCCCACAATACTGTTTTTGCTTTTATTCACTATATACAGACACTATATATAAGTATCTACATTCGTGTTCACCATAACGAACCACTAAGTTGGTATGCTGAGTGGCAGTGGCAGCCTGCCACTGGCTGCCACTCCCTCCCTCCCTCACCTCACCTGACTAGCCACCATTCTCCTCCCACCATACTGTTTTTGCTTTTATATACAGACATTATATATAAGTATTTACATGTTTTGTTCACCATAACTGTACATCTAAGCTTGTATGGTGAGTAAAGGCACAAAGACGTAGCTACTCACACAGTCAGCTGTTGGCTGCCGCCCTCAAGGCCAGACGCACTAATATTTCTCCAACAATACTGTTTGTGGTGTTATTATGCTATATACACACATTATATATAAATATCTACCTGTTTTATTCACCATACTTGTACAAGTAAACTGGTATGGTGCCCAAAGACCATCGTGGTCACCAGTAAACAACATGATAAGTCGTGCAGACGACGCCACCGCCCTCACCAAAATGGCGGCTCCCAACCTACTCCTCTTGCTGTTTATACCCTCTATACACAAGTTATATATAAGTATCTACATTTGTGTTCACCATAGTGAACCACTAAGCTGGTATGGTGAGTGCAGTCAATAAAAGGTGGCCACAAATCTTAATCTTAAAATTCTTAATCCATCTTAAATCAATTAATAATTAATTAATTAATTAATTAACTTAATTAATTAATAAGAAATCTTAACCAATAAAAGGTTAGATTAGGAAAGGCGGTGGCGTTGCTGTGCTGGTAAAAGAACACCTAAAGGTGAAGGAAAAATGACTGCCAATCCACAAGAAGTTGACATAATAGCACTAGAGATCTGCCATGAGGATGATAAACTAATGATAATAAATGCATATAGTCCACCGCCAAGCAGCACATGGTCAAAGGAGGAGCTAGATAGTAAACGAGAAGGTCTTATAACAATAATGAGAGAGATTATAGCGAGAGCGGATAACGATAGATCACGACTGTTGATAGTCGGTGACTTCAACTTGAAATCCATAGACTGGGAAGCATATGAAGCTAAAACAGAAGATTTTTGGACCTGTAGATTTGTAGACCTCATCCTGGAAACATTCTTGTATCAACATGTTAAAGAAGCTACAAGGATGAGGGAAGGGGACGTTCCCTCCATGCTAGATTTGATATTTACCAGGAAGGAGGAAGAGATATTTGACATTCAGTACCTTCCTCCCTTGGGTAAAAGTGACCATGTCTTTTTGGGAATAAAGTATGCAATGCGTTATAATCTGGAAGAAAATAAGGAGGTTGAAGCAGTTGAAAAACCAGACTTCAGGAGAGGACATTATGGTGACCTTAGAAATTTTTTTAGTGAGTATAATTGGACAGACTTGATGCTAGGCAAGGAAGTGAATGAGATGTATGTCAAGTTTTGTGAAATATATGATAAAGGCACAAAAAATTTATACCAAAACAGAGATGCAGAACTAGAAAACAGGATTGGTTCAATAGAAATTGCGAGAGGGCTAGAGACCAAAAGACACAAAATGGAATCAATACAGGAAGAGGCCGAACCCCCAAACATACCAGCGATACAAAGATGCGAGAAACAACTACACGGCAGTGAGGAGAGAGGCAGAAAGAAATTTTGAAAAAGGGATTGCAGACAAATGTAAAACAGAACCAGGTCTATTCTATAAATTCATAAACAACAAATTGCAGGTAAAGGATAATATTCAGAGGTTGAAAATGGGAAATAGATTCACGAAAGATGAAAAGGAAATGTGTGAAACACTAAACGAAAAGTTCCAAAGTGTGTTTGTACAAAATGAAATCTTTAGGGAACCAGACACAATAAGAATTCCAGAGAACAACATAGAGCACATAGAGGTGTCTAGAGACGAAGTGGAAAAAATGCTAAAGGAGCTAGGTAAGAACAAAGCAGTTGGTCCAGATGGAGTTTCACCATGGGTTCTGAGAGAATGTGCACCTGAGCTCAGTATTCCACTTCAACTGATTTTTCAGGCATCCCTGTTTACAGGATCTGTAGCTGATGTGTGGAAAAAGGCTAACATAGTTCCAATCTACAAAAGTGGAAACAGGGAAGACCCCCTTAATTATAGACCTGTATCATTGACAAGTGTAATAGTCAAAATATTGGAAAAAATAATTAAAACTAAATGGGTAGAACACCTCGAGGAAAACGATATAATATCAGACAGACAGTATGGTTTTCGATCTGGAAGATCCTGTGTAACGAACTTGCTCAGTTTTTATGATCGAGCCACAGAGATTTTACAAGAAAGAGATGGTTGGGTTGACTGCATCTATCTGGACCTAAAAAAGGCTTTCGACAGAGTTCCCCATAAGAGGTTGTTCTGGAAACTGGAACATATTGGAGGAGTGACAGGTAAGCTACTAACATGGATGAAAAATTTCCTAACTGACAGAAAAATGAGGGCCATAATTAGAGGCAAGGTATCGGATTGGAGGAATGTCACGAGTGGAGTACCTCAGGGTTCAGTTCTTGCACCGGTAATGTTCATTGTCTACATAAATGATCTACCAGTGGGAATACAGAATTACATGAACATGTTTGCTGATGATGCTAAGATAATAGGGAAGATAAGAAACCTAGATGATTGTCATGCCCTTCAAGAAGACCTGGACAAAATAAGTATTTGGAGCAACACTTGGCAAATGGAATTTAATGTGAATAAATGCCATGTTATGGAATGTGGAATTGGAGAACATAGACCCCACACAACCTATAAATTATGTGAGAAATCTTTAAAGAATTCTGATAAAGAAAAGGATCTAGGGGTGGTTTTAGATAGAAAACTGTCACCTGAGGACCACATCAAGAACATTGTGCGAGGAGCCTATGCTACACTTTCTAACCTCAGAATTGCTTTTAAATACATGGATGGAGAAATACTAAAGAAATTGTTCACGACTTTTATTAGACCAAAGCTGGAATATGCAGCGGTTGTATGGTGCCCATATCTTAAGAAGCACATCAACAAACTGGAAAAGGTGCAACGACATGCCACTAAGTGGCTCCCAGAAATGAAGGACAAGAGCTACGAGGAGAGATTAAAGGCATTAAACATGCAAAAACTAGAAGATAGAAGAAAAAGAGGCGATATGATCACTACATTCAAAATAGTAACAGGAATCGATAAAATTGATAGGGAAGAATTCCTGAGACCCGGAACTTCAAGAACAAGAGGTCATAGATTTAAACTAACGAAACAAAGCTGCCGGAGAAATATACGAAAATTCACTTTTGTAAACAGAGTGGTAGACGGTTGGAACAAGTTAAGTGAGAAGGTGGTGGAGGCCAAGACCGTCAGTAGTTTCAAAGCGTTATATGACAAAGAGTGCTGGGAAGACGGGACACCACGAGCTTAGCTCTCATCCTGTAACTACACTTAGGTAATTACACTTAGGTAATTACACACAGTCAGAAGACAACGCCACCACCCTTCCTCCCACAGCATTACTCCTCCCTCCATGGAGCACAGCACTAAATATCACCACAATCCTGCTATTATCAGAACCCTGGTCAGTTGTATCACAGTCAGGGGTCTTCTGTAATAATATGATCGCTACATAATATCATGAACAAGTATATTATGGCATTTTTAAACGATGCTGTGGTCACAAGCTGAACAGCAGTGCTGTGAGCTCATGCTGCGTGTGTCAGGCTTGGTAGCTCACTCAATACTGAGATACTAACACCCGGGACTTTTGGCCCACGATTTTTTTTTTTTAAATGGCGTCTGTTTACAAGAGCCCTGATGAAGGTGTAATTACCTAAGTGTAATTACCTAAGTGTAGTTACAGGATGAGAGCTACGCTCGTGGTGTCCCGTCTTCCCAGCACTCTTTGCCATATAACGCTTTGAAACTACTGACGGTCTTGGCCTCCACCACCTTCTCCCCTAACTTGTTCCAACCGTCTACCACTCTGTTTGCGAAAGTGAATTTTCTTATATTTCTTCGGCATCTGTGTTTAGCTAGTTTATATCTATGACCTCTTGTTCTTAAATTTCCAGGTCTCAGGAAATCTTCCCTATCGATTTTATCAATTCCTGTTACTATTTTGTATGTAGTGATCATATCACCTCTTTTTCTTCTGTCTTCTAGTTTTGGCATATTTAATGCCTCTAATATCTCCTCATAGCTCTTGCCCTTCAGTTCTGGGAGCCACTTAGTAGCATGTCTTTGCACCTTTTCCAGTTTGTTGATGTGCTTCTTAAGATATGGGCACCACACAACCACTGCATATTCTAGCTTTGGCCTAACAAAAGTCGTGAACAATTTCTTTAGTATATCGCCATCCATGTATTTAAACGCAATTCTGAAGTTGGAAAGCGTGGCATAGGCTCCTCGCACAATATTCTTTATGTGGTCCTCAGGTGATAGTTTTCTATCTAGAACCACCCCTAGATCTCTTTCTTTATCAGAATTCTTTAAAGATTTCTCACATAATATATAGGTTGTGTGGGGTCTATGTTCTCCTATTCCACATTCCATAACATGGCATTTGTTAACACGGGGTTCACCACAGAGGTGTGGTGAACCCCGTGTATCCGCGGGCCGTTTAAATCTTGCGTAGTACTCCAAAGCATCATATGATGCGATGCGCGATTTACTGCAAGTCTGTCAAAGCATCATATGATGCGATGTGTAATTTAAGGGTTAAAGGAGAAATTGAGTATAACTTTGGATTGTCAATAAGCAGTCTGAGAGCAATAGTACACCAAGAGCTTCAACAAAATCTTGTAGATTTGAGGCAAAGTGAAATCGACACCTGTAATTCCATCTATCATGATACTATCATGCAAGAGGAGCCACACATCTATGGTTTATCCAATAAAATTAACAGATTTCTAGATGTTACTACTGCTCGGATTAAACTCGGTTACAAGTATCTCTGGGAATTCTCATTATCTGCTGATGTAGACCTGACCAAATGTAAACCGTGTCAACAAAATTATTCACACACCCTCCATCACTATGTGATGGAGTGTGAAAAGATACGTGAATTCAGAGACAATTCTATAACCAATGTTCCAAAGATGTGTAAATATTTCATTCAAAATGATCTGCTACCATTAATTTCAGGCAAATATCCCCAGTTTGCTAACTGTAGGTAGTAACTAAGTGATTGTAACCTATCCATCACTGCCCACTGGATGGGGGGCGGTGTGCAGGACAAACATATCAATTGTGACACTAGCTCTCCACATATGTCAGTTGCTTAATTTAGAAACTGTATTTGTAGTCGATCTCGAACCAATTGATAATGTGAAGAATTACATTGAATTTTGTAACTAGCTCATCAAGATTGTAACTTGCTTAGCTAAGTGAATTGTGGGGTTCAGTCCCTGATCCCATTATGTGCTCTGTAACCATTTCCACTATCGCCCACAAGATGGGTATGAGGTGCATAATAAATGAACTAAACTAACTCATATCGTGCGGCGCTGGCGAACATGCTTCAGCTTGGGTTCAGGGTGGATGTCAATTCTGCTCTGTTGCGCAAGCTTTCTCAAGCATTGTTTTACCTTCGGCTTGCTCATGCGCTGCCTGAACCATCCTGGTCGTTGTACTGGGTGCTCTCTTTTCTCTCTTCTCCTTGGTTTGTGGTGGCCCCTTCGGTTCAGGACTGTTTTTTCTAAGGGTCTTTTCTTATTGTCATCGGCCTCAGGGGGTCGGGTCAGGGAGTTTCATTCTCTCCTCCGGTGCAGGGGTTTCTGCTCTTTTGGTCCTGCTGGTCGTTTTGTTCATTTGCCGCTGTCTCCTCCTTTTCAGGCGAAGAATGAGACTGCTGCTTTCTGGAGGGGTCCTTGGGTTGTTGATACTTGGTTGGTTTGGCCGGGCGTGCATCATGTTTTGTGTCCAGTTGCAGCTCTTCGTCGTTACAGTACTTGCGCGTCATGGCCTCCATGGCAGGGGTTGACCCGATTTCCCTTCTTCACTATTTCAGGGCACGGGTCTCCCAGGTCATCCACAGGATTATTCGGTCCAGCCAGCCTGTGGTCTATCCCTGTGCCCACGGCGTTCATATATTCACGGCTTTGGCTGCTGTTTTTGGTAATATGTTCTGGGCTGACATTCCTGGCTTTTGGAAGTCAAACAGGGTCCTGGCTGCATGGTACCACAGTTTTGCAGGTTGCAACCTGCAACCTTGGGTCGCAGGTTGCAGCCAGTTGTCTTGACTTTGAGTTAAGGAGCAAGTGGTGGTCACCTCCCGGGTAAGTCCCTCTTTTCCTTTATCTTTGAATAGGTAGCTCCAGGGAGCCGGAGGGGCTCTCCACAGAAAACCAGCATTGAATGTAATGAAAAGCCAATTTCTGGGTAAGACCCGAAGGCTCCCTGGCAACCCTTCCTCCTTCAGGTCGACGTTTTTTTTTAGTTTTTTTATATTCGGCCTCTGAACTGGGGCTGGGTAGCCAGCGCTGGAGGTCTGGGATACCCCTTCTTCCTCCCGGGGAGGGAGGAGTTGCGCAGACAGTGGCACGGCGGCTGTGGTGATGTCATACTTGTTTGCTTGTTTTCTGATTGAGGAGTTCTGCATGCTCTTCTGGCTTTCGGTTTGCAATGTTTAACCAGCTGTAGGTTGTTTTGGGATTCCTACCTTTCTGGGTGCCTGACCTGGTAGATGGCAGATATAGACTGTTTCCAACTACACAGAAGTATCTATAGGCCATTGCTCCTCGTTCCTCTCTGAGGGGGGGGGGGCAGGTTCTGGCTCGTGGTCCCTGGCAGACCTAGAACTCCATTCATTGACTGTTACCATGGTCTAATATATACATACCAGGAAGCCTCCAAGTCTCACCCAGTAAATGGCATTTCATTACATTCAAAGCTTTTCAATTCAATTTATGCTTTTGATCTCAATTAGTTTTAAGTTTTAGTCTTAAGCAGTTTTTCCACATCTTGCCCAAATGCTGTGCGTATTAGTGGCTTCAGAGCTATTATGTACTAGAGGTTTACACAGAGGTAACTATTTTCATACAGTTATTTCACTTCCCCTGGCACATTCGTGTTATCTCACCTATTTTTCAAATACACTACACCTTTATATTTGTTGGAACACCACTCATGGTCATCAACCCGTTCTACAATACTTAGGAATTTAAAATATCCTGGAGCTCCTCTGATGCAGGTGTTGACTCAGGGGTAGCCTGGGAGTGAAGTCACTCACTGGAGTGATCATGTGTGTGTGTTTAAACATTATTCTCTACTGTACACCATGTCTTAATATATTCCCCCACCCCCCTCAGCGTATGTTGTGCTGGTGTCTTACCTATATACTGAATCTTGGAGAAAATATTAGTCAAGAGTCTTTGCTAACTCACAATTGTTTGTATATACAGTACTGTAAATAGCATACAGTATTTAATATAAGGCAGATAATAGAATGACTTTGCAATTTATTATTGATATACATGTACAGTATTTATATTTTCAGGCTGGTAATGGGAGTTTTGTAGTGCCCAGTGATGCCTGCTGCTCCGATCCCACGAGTCCGCCAGTGTGGCAGACTTGATAAACTGTCTCTGTCGGCATTGGAAAAGTATCTTCTACGAGCTTTTTATTTTTTGGCCAAGGAAGGGTGCACAAGTACACCTGAAGATTTGTTGGGTAGTGGAAATCATAGTCCAATCGTTACAACACTTTGTGAAAAAGACAATCTCTCGCCAATTGAAGAAATACGTTCGTATCTCTTTCCGAAACTTCACATGTGTTATCGGCAACAGCTTGTAGATGACCTCTTAATTACAATGGGCTCGCCTGAATTTGATGAAAATATGCTAGTAGCTGAATTAGAATTTAAATTCAGATCTTGTGATATAGTTGCAAGCACCAGTGACATGAATCAGATAATTCAAAATTATTTAAAGTGTTTATTGCTTGGATATGTAACTAAACTAGATTTTAGTGAGCTCTATGCTGGAGAAAGCTGTTGGATAGCCAGATCCCGAAGGATTTTGCATACATGGGGTCAAGTCAAGGGAGATGGCTCTGAGTTTACTAAAGGAATAAAAAACAATAATGTTAATACAATCAGTGTTGAGTGCATGTGGAAGGATCTGGTGTTTGAAAACAGTAAAGCTGTCTGTAGGGGAGCAATAGCCTCTGCTCCATACTTTCGTGAGTTGCTTAGCATCAACATTGATTACGTGGCAACAGGCCAGCTGGTGTGGTCAATAGGATCTAATTGTCCTCTTCTTCAGCATTTAAGTTTGTACCTAGACACAAGAGATGATAGAAAATATAGTAAACATTTTGAAGATAATTTAGTGGACAGTTTAGCTGCCTTGTATGGCCATAAAAAATATACACCATCGTTTTACCGAGGACGACCGTTAGGTTGTCCGAAACTTCAGACTTTAATTATGCCCTTAGTAGGGGATCACGAGAGGCTGGAGGTATGCACATCCAAGCTACTGTGTTATTTACCGCGTCTTCATGCTGTTCATAATGTAAGCACTGCAAAAACATTTGTAGCTCTTCTTAGCGATGAAGACTTCAAGCGTAAGCCTCTGTCACTCAAATATATTGATGAATCCCATTCAGAAGAGGCAACCACGGAAGATATTTGTGAACATTTTCAGTTGGATATGAAGTTTTTTTTTCCAAAGGTGACTAGCATTAAAATAATTCAGAGTAAGCAACGAGGCGGCCTCAGAATTATGTCATATTTTCCCAAAGTGAATAACCTGGAAGTAATTACATTAGAATTAGGGGAACTGGAATTTGGAAGCAACTTCACCCGCCTAACACATTTTAAGAACAACTGCAGATGGGATGAAAAGAAACTGGCTGGTTTCTCACAGCGAGCACCCAACCTTCAGGACCTGACCTTTTCCCCAGGTTCTCTTCACAAGCACAGGAAATCCAGAGATTCCATATCTTTCCCAGTGCTGAAAATAATTAGGTTGCTCAATTTAGATCATATAGACCCTGAACCATTTACTTCATTAATCAAGGGAACCAAAGTTCTCACTCACTTGATCATAGAAAATGGTGATTATAGAATAGAGGCCCTTCACTCTCTGACTGCAGTTATAAATGATAAAACTGTTGCAGCTATTTTGTCATCGCTTAAGAAGCTAGTTGTGTTTCGTGCAAGTTTAACAAAGTTCGTTGGAAACAGTCGATATGCCATGACTATGAAAAGTGTCAACAGCTTTCTTAACAGCTGCCCAGATCTATCAGAGATTGGTAATTTATTTCACTGGGACATTCCCTACCAAGATGTACTGGCGCTGAAGCAACAGGCAAAAGACAAAAATTGGGATGTTAATTTATTTCCTCCTGAGAGTTTGTGATGCATTTTCTTTAGCTGTAAAAAGGGTAAATTTTCACTATGTCCCAGATGAAGGGTCATCCCCATGTGATTGACGGGACTCTAGTTGAAGACTTGATGTGTTTTATAATTTCAAGTTTGAATAACAATCTTACCACAATATAACAATGGAGTGTTTCAACAAATAACTGGTTAATTTGGTCTTCAGGAATTGTATTTGGAGTATTCATCTACATGTACATTTGAATTATGAATTAAGTTTGTTGATAAAGAATTTGATTTAATGGTGATGCAGCATGACAGTTTTGACTGTCAAAAATCATTTATTTTGTTTGTCTGAAATTTTACTGTTTGTAGCACAATCACATAAATTATAATTGCAATATTTTACTCCAAATATCTTTAGTATTCCTTATAATCATTGATTCTTGCAATGTAGTAGCATTCTTATTGCACTGTGCATTTTNACCATTTGGTCCCGGAGACATCTCCCGTCACGCAGGGTGCAATTGCGCCTCCACAGATCGATTGATTGATTGATTGATGAAGATTAAGCCACCCAAAAGGTGGCACGGGCATGAATAGCCCGTAAGTGGTGGCCCTTTTGAGCCATTACCAGTATCAATAGATGATACTGGAGATCTGTGGAGGTGCAACTGCACCCTGCGTGACGGGAGATGTTTCCCGTCTCCACAGATCTCCAGTATCATCTTTTGATACTGGTAATGGCTCAAAAGGGCCACCACTTACGGGCTATTCATGCCCGTGCCACCTCTTGGGTGGCTTAATCTTCATCAATCAATCTGCCTCCACAACCTCATTCCGTATATTGTAGACTCACATTTTGTCACTGACATGCGTGGTGTCAAATGATGAGGAACCAGTGACTTTTTCCTCAAGATATGACCTCTGATTGCATAAAAGCGGAGATTTTTCTGAAAGGGGGGAAAAAGAAACACTTGCGCAGCGCCTTCCGCGGCCTGCGCGGGAAGGTATGGGAGCTTATAAATAGGGAAGGAGCGGGAGGATCAGCCTCACTCTCACAGTCACCACAACAGTGCTCGAAACTCCCACCCGCCTCCCCTCATGCGTGGCGGTCCCCCGTCTTGCACTGTGCCAGTTTCCCTCCAATCTTCCCTCTCCAAGTCCGGGAGGGGGGGGGGGGGGTGCAGCGCCGGTCCCCAAGTGTCCCGCTGTCCGCAGCTAATTCTTTGCCCAGTCGGCCTCCGTTAAGTGCTATGTGGCCTATTCACTTGATTGAACTAGTTTCTATAGTTAAATTTATATAACTGTTTGAACTAGTTTCTATAGTTAAGTTTATAATTGTTCGAACTAGTTATATAATTAAGATCACATAATTGATCGAACAAGTTATATATTTGCAAAGTGTATAATGGATCGAACTAGTTATATAATTGCTTGAACTAGTATATAAATTTAAGTTGTAAAATTCACTATAATGACATTAGGTTTCTGCAGAACGTGTTTACCATGTCACTAGGCTAAGCTTACTCACCTAATACGGGTGTACAATTTAAGTTAAATATTAGTACTCAGTAGACATGGGTATGTTACTTTTGTTTATCAATACACGTTCTGCAGAATTTATTAACCATCTCCAAAATTAATAAATAAGCCCCAAACCTGTTTGTGTCTTTTTTCCCCCTGAGCAGAAAATGTTTTTATCAAGATTAATGTGAAAAGATATAGTCCCATTCGATTTCTCAGTTTAGTTATCACAGACGTTACTCTCAAAAATACTCGTTCAACCAGGGCATTACTGATTAGTAGGCTGTATATTTTCAATGTAATCTCGGCGAGGTCAATGAGCCTCAGGTGGGCTCTCCAGCAGCGTTCTTGAGTTATTGCCTTGGTCCAAAATGATGATCCAGATGTTGGAATTTGTCCCTGACAAGTGTGAAGGACATGCAGGCACTTGCTAACAGAATACGGCGCATACTTTCCATTTCACTAGGTTTAGATTGGTCAGCTAGTACTAATGGAAGTTCTGAAGATGGTGGCCGTGTCTGGCTAAGGCATATGCTAGGTGACAGGTTTTTCACCTTTTTGAAAGTTTCAGCATTACTTGGAGTACCAGAAAGAAACTATTTGCAAACTTTCACTAAAAATTTATGGCATCATTCTTGAACATTTTGGGCTATTCCTAGTTTATAGCATTATTTTATCTGTATTTAAGTGGAGAAAATTCGTAACCAAAGTCCACTTTCTCCAGGGGCAGATAATGGAATTAAAGTCCAAATTAACATGAAGCTTTGCATGATCAGGATGCACGTTTCTTCCGAATATTCCAAGAGTGAAGTTTTCGAACTGTGTGATGGCTTCACTGATCTGCTTCATCTTTTTGATAAAGTCAAGTCATCCTTTCAAAATCATTTAGCATTGGTTTGTGGAATGTGAAATATAACTTATTGACAGGATCAGAGTTTACTGAAAATAGTTGCCTTGCAACATATTTATCACAAGAGGAAGAAGAAATTGGTAAGGAGTTGTTCAAGAATCCCAGTGATCTAACAGCCGCTCTACACTATTGTTCCTCTACCATTTCATGGGGAGGAGTTGCTTGCATAGACATTGCCCGGGATGAAGCATTCAAGTTCAGGCACGTTTATTGAGACAATAAAATACATCTCAAAGGGGTAGATGATTG
>WNGS01006636.1:1208960-1226387 GCA_020271785.1 Procambarus virginalis | reverse complement strand
GTGTGTGTGTGTGTGTTGTTTAGGGTGTGTTTTGTGTGTGTGTACATAATTTCTTCTCATTTTGTGTATGTCGTATACCTTGGTAGCGTGTGTGTGGTCCTATGCTACTTTGTTCCTGTGTGCGTGTGTGTGTGTGTGTGGTAGGTGTGGTTTTGTGCACGTGGTTCTATATCCACGTCTCTGTTTTATGTATTTGGTTCCAGGTGGTGTTTTATGTTATTTATGTACTTATGGGTTTCTTTATTTTTCATGTATTTTTCTTTGCTATGTTCTGTGTTGCTATGTAGATATGTACTGTTAGCCTATTGTTTCCATGTACTGTTTAGCCCATTGATTCAATGCAGTTTTCTTTACTCACCGCTGGTGTTTGTTTTACGGTTACTGTCATTGTGTTTAGGTACAGAATTTTTGTTCCTGTGTACTGTTCTTTCTTTGATATACTTGACGTGTACAGGTTTTTGTTGTTTTGTGCGGTCTTGTATTTGTTTATTATATAAAAGAAGAAAAAAAAAACTTGCTTGACATGTCTCATAATGCCTCTCCTTGCTTGACATGTCCTCATAATGCCTCCCCTTGCTTGACACGTCCTCATAATGCCTCTCCTTGCTGACATGTCCTCATAATGCCTCCCTTGCTTGACATGTCCTCATAATGCCTCCCCTTGCTTGACACTTCCTCATAATGCCTCTCCTTGCTTGACACGTCCTCATAATGCCTCCCCTTGCTTGACACTTCCTCATAATGCCTCTCCTTGCTTGACACGTCCTCATAATGCCTCCCCTTGCTTGACACTTCCTCATAATGCCTCTCCTTGCTTGACACGTCCTCATAATGCCTCCCCTTGCTTGACACTTCCTCATAATGCCTCTCCTTGCTTGACACGTCCTCATATGCCTCCCCTTGCTTGACACTTCCTCATAATGCCTCTCCTTGCTTGACAGTCCTCATAATGCCTCCCCTTGCTTGACACTTCCTCATAATGCCTCTCCTTGCTTGACACGTCCTCATAATGCCTCCCCTTGCTTGACACTTCCTCATAATGCCTCTCCTGCTTGACACGTCCTCATAATGCCTCCCCTTGCTTGACATGTCCTCATAATGCCTCTCCTTGCTTGACACGTCCTCATAATGCCTCCCCTTGCTTGACACTTCCTCATAATGCCTCTCCTTGCTTGACACGTCCTCATAATGCCTCTCCTTGCTTGACATGTCCTCATAATGCCTCTCCTTGCTTGACATGTCCTCATAATGCCTCCCTTGCTTGACACGTCCTCATAATGCCTCCCCTTGCTTGACACGTCCTCATAATGCCTCTCCTTGCTTGACACGTCCTCATAATGCCTCCCTTGCTTGACATGTCCTCATAATACCTCCCCTTGCTTGACATGTCCTCATAATGCCTCCCCTTGCTTGACATGTCCTCATAATGCCTCCCCTTGCTTGACATGTCCTCATAATGCCTCTCCTTGCTTGACATGTCCTCATAATGCCTCTCCTTGCTTGACATGTCCTCATAATGCCTCTCCTTGCTTGACATGTCCTCATAATGCCTCTCCTTGCTTGACATGTCCTCATAATGCCTCTCCTTGCTTGACATGTCCTCATAATGCCTCTCCTTGCTTGACATGTCCTCATAATGCCTCTCCTTGCTTGACATGTCCTCATAATGCCTCTCCTTGCTTGACATGTCCTCATAATGCCTCTCCTTGCTTGACGTGTCCTCATAATGCCTCTCCTTGCTTGACGTGTCCTCATAATGCCTCTCCTTGCTTCTCACAATTCCCAGCAATTACTACCCACGTTTCTTACACATGAGCAGTTTGTCAATATTGTGATAAAATTAGCTTGAATTTGCCTGTGATAATGGAGCCTAACCGCTCATGTGTCCAGGCGACCAGCGCCTCGTGGCAACCCGTCAATATTGGCGCGCCAACCACACAACCCGTCCTCGGACCAATTGTCCATTCCATCCAGCGGTCGACCCCAAAAACGCAATCATTAATTTTAATTAACATGCTGTTCATTCAAATTAGGAATTTTCTCAAATATAAATTAATATTGTTGTATATTAGCATATTGTGCATATTTAGGCATTGTTAGGTTAGGTGTTAAGGTTTTGTTGGCGATTATTTGTATTTGTAATACGTGGGTGAAGCATTTACAGCGTTGTGGTTCGAACAAAACTCGTCAGTGAAGCACTTGTTCCAGATATGTTCGAACGTCAGCAGTTGTGAGCCGTGTGTAAACCGTTTTTCATTCATAAACACCTGGGGGGTTTGGCGGGTGGATGGAATCACTTTTGGGTCTTTGTTTGGAGGACGGGCTGTGGCATTTATACAGCGTTGAGATTCGAACAGAGGTCGTCAGGGGAGCATTGTTCGAGAAATGTTCGAACGCCATCATTGAGTCGTGTGTAAACCGTTTATAGTCATAAAACAGGAGGTTTGGCGGGTGCATGGAATGGAGTGCAATGAATGGCCATTGTTTATGAGGACGAGCTGAGGGTCTCGTGGTACAGTTGGCTTCGCTCTCGACTCTTTATACTTTTCGTCCGGTGGACCAGAGGACACAATATTTAAGTGAAACGTTAATTCAATGTCGAATAAACGTTAATAACGTTAATTCAGCGTTAAATTAACGTACGCTGCAGTGGTAAATTCTGCCCTCTGAGAAGATAAGAAATACAAATATTGTGGGCGCCCCATCTCTCTCCACGCCCCCCCCCCCCCTACACGTGTGGGCGCCCCATCTCTCTCCACGCCCCCCCCCCCTACACGTGGCGCTCCCATCTCTCTCCACGCCACCCCCCCCCTACAGTGTGGGCGCCCCATTCTCTCCACGCCCTCTCACCCCCCCCCCTACACGTGTGGGCGCCCACATCTCTCCACGCCCTCTCACCCGCCCTACACGTGTGGGCGCCCATCTCTCTCCACGCCCTCTCACACCCCCCCCCCTACCAAGTGTGGGCGCCCCATCTCTCCACGCCCTCTCACCCCCCCCCTACACGTGTGGGCGCCCCATCTCTCCACGCCCTCTCACACCCCCCCCCTACACGTGTGGGCGCCCCATCTCTCCACGCCCTCTCACACCCCCCCCACACGTGTGGGCGCCCCATCTCTCTACACGCCCTCTCACACCCCCCCCACACGTGTGGCGCCCATCTCTCTCCACGCCCTCTCACACCCCCCCCCCACAGGGTGGGCGCCCATCTCTCTCCACGCCTCTCACACCCACCCCCCCCACACGTGTGGGCCGCCCCATCTCTCTCCAACGCCCTCTCACACCCCCCCACCTACACGTGTGGGCGCCCCATCTCTCTCAACGCCCTCACACCCCCCCACCCACACGCGTGGGCGCCCATCTCTCTCCACGCCCTCTCACCCCCCCCCACACGCGTGGGCGCCCCATCTCTCTGCACGCCCTCTCCCCCCCCCACACACACATGTGTGGGCGCCCCATCTCTCTTGCACGCCCCTCTCACACACCCCCCACACACATGTGTGGGCGCCCCATCTCTCTGCACGCCCTCTCACACACCCCCCACACACATGTGTGGGCGCCCCATCTCTCTGCACGCCCTCTCACACACCCCCCCCCACGTGTGGGGCGCCCCATCTCTCTCCACGCCCTCTCACCCCCCCCCCCCCAACACGCGTGGGCGCCCCATCTCTCTCCACGCCCTCTCACCCCCCCCCCACACGCGTGGGCGCCCATCTCTCTCCACGCCCTCTCACCCCCCCCCTACACGTGTGGGCGCCCCATCTCTCTCCACGCCCTCTCTCACACCCCCCCCTCACAGGTGTGGGCGCCACAATCCTTTACAATGTCGTCCACTATTTCCCCAAGATCTTTCAAGAACACTATTATAAACAATTTAACAATTACCAATATGTGAATAAACCAGAATATCCGGTTGGGTAAAGCACCGATGACACGACACGGAGTTAGAGGCAAACACACTGAGGGAGAATATTTTCTATAACAGCAGTTAACCTTGTAACCATCGCGTCGGTCTGAGGAAACAGCTGTTCAGCAGTTTACATGACCTCCGGTACGTGACCCAAATGTTAAATGCTCACTGACGCCAGCCACTCTTTGAAAGTAATATATTCAAGCTTACAGCAGTGAACTGCAGCTTAAGGATAAAATATATGACAATTATACTACTCTTCAGCAGGACGACATGAAGGTCTGGCGAGTTCTGTGGCTTACCGTCCTGGTCACCTGGCTGGTGGCGGCCGAGGTGGTCCAGGCCGAGGCACGTATTGACCTGGTGGGCCCAGTGGTGAGGCAGGTGATGGAGCAACATCTGGCCCACTGCCACGTAGTGCTGCTGGAGGAGACTCAACACAACTCTGTCTTACCCAAGATCGTCAGGTGAGACTCTCGGTATCTTTATAAGGATGGAAACTGATGGGCCGTGGCCAGACAGATATTTACTGAGCAGTCAACTTACTACAATTCTTCTGCTTTTACATTCATCAGCTTTACATAATTTATAAATTAACATAAACTAACTCTCTCTTGAATGTTGGAACATTAGGAACAGTAGCAGTCCCAGGACCGAGCCTTGTGAGACCCCACTTGTTACATTTCTCCAGCTTTAATGCTTCCCTCTGAATGATCTTTATTTTCTGTCTCAGGTATTCCCTTATACAGTTCAGTGTTTTCCAAGTGGTCCCCGATTGCGTCTCTTGTATGATGCCGGTGTTTCATGAAGAACAGTATCAAATGCTTTATGAATATCTAAGAAAAAAAATTCCCGGCCATCTTTTTCCTATCATATTTTAAAAACCTTGTCATAGAACTTGATCAAGTTTGTCAGGCACACGTTTACCTTCTAAATCTATTCTACCCTTTCATTAGAGTTGGTCCTCTCAACACACCCGATCATTCTCAACCTGGTTACTCTCTTCACCAATTTACACGGAATATTGTCAGTGACCCTTGTCTGTAATTTAGTGTCTCGTGTCTGTCCTCTAGTTCCTTCAGTTTTGTATTTCTTCTACAGTAACTATGTCATCCAGTTTTTCTTCCAACCTTTCATCTCACAATCTTGGTCTTTTGTTGAGTTGCTCACATATATCATTATAGTTTTCTTTGAGAATTCCTCCTTCTCCCTTCAACCTGATCACACGTTCTTTTACTGTTGGTTTTTCTTATAAGGCTATATAATAGCTTGGGTTGGTCCTTCGCTTCTGTTGGCATATTATTTTCAATGTGCCTCTAAGCTTCTCTCCTGATTTACTTATATTCATTTCTGACGGTCGTATGGTGATGTTGTGTGACCAGGGATGTGTTCCAGGGATGTGTGTGAAGGTGTGGGTGGTGGAAGCTCACCAGGGATGTGTTCCAGGGATTGTGTGAAGGTGTGGGGTGGTGGAAGCTCACCAGGGATGTGTTCCAGGATGTGTGTGAAGGTGTGGGTGGTGGAAGCTCACCAGGGATGTGTTCCAGGGATGTGGCTAGCGGTGTGGTGGTGGTGGAGGCCGAGCGAGTGATGGGCGAGGCAGAAGCAGCCAGGGATCAGCTCCTACAAGGACTGTGGGGAGATCCTGCCCGCAACTGTAGAGCACTTCTCGTCTTCCTGGACCACTCTGATCACCACGCCACCAACAAACCCCGGTGTTCAGGTATAATATTGTTAATATTGTTTAAAGCCGAAGAATTAACGGGTCTTGAATGTGTAAAACGCTGTGTAGGGTACAGTTACTTCACAGCCCACAAGGCCTCCGGTTCAATTCCCGCGGCAGAACGGAAACGTTTGGGCATTGATTCTTTTTACTTGCTGCTTCTATACACCTAGCCGTAATAGGTACCTGGGGGAGTCAGACGACTGTTACATCACGGAGGACTTTAGTTACCATAGGGAGGGGGAACCTCGATAAGCCTAACTACCTTGCTCTCCCCCACCTATGGACCACCAACCTGGCCTCCTAATAAAACGTCGGAATTTGACGTATAATCTCCCTAAGGCCAAAACTATCGCACTAGAAAATGGCAACGGCTCACGAAATTGACATATTGTCCTGTTTTCTGTTTTAGGTCCTCTGGTAGGTTAGGATAAAGGCACTTTAGTACGACAGTTTTATGACGTTGGGAAGTCTTAGGAGGACGGGGTGCGTGGGAAGCCTTGAGGAACCTTCAGTGTTGTTGCCCGGGTTGTGGCCAGTTGTGCACAGTTATGTGCACCTTTCTGATGCCTGGAGCACAATGATGCACCTGAGAGTAGAGGTTCTTGTGGTGTGTTACGGGCAGCTGTAGGCCTCGGTGGCTCTTGGGCATCACAGCCAGGGACGCCACAACGTACTCGCCTAGTTGTACTCACCTAGTTGTGCTTGCGGGGGTTGAGCTCTGGCTCTTTGGTCCCGCCTCTCAACCGTCATTAACAGGTGTACAGTTTCCGAGCCTAATGGGCTCTATCATATCTACACTTGAAACTGTGTATGGAGTCAGCCTCCACCACATCGCTTCCTAATGCATTCCATTGTCAACCACTCTGACACTAAAAAAGTTCTTTCTAATATCTCTGTGGCTCATTTGGGCACTCAGTTTCCACCTGTGTCCCCTAGTGCGTGTGCCCCTTGTGTTAAACAGCCTGTCTTTATCAACCCTGTCGATTCCCCTGAGAATCTTGAATGTGGTGATCATGTACCCCCTAACTCTTCTGTCTTCCAACGAAGTGAGGTTTAATTCCTGCAGTCGCTCCTCGTAGCTCATACCTCTCAGCTCGGGTACTAGTCTGGTGACAAACCTTTGAACCTTTTCCAGTTTAGTCTTATGCTTGACTAGATAGGAACTCCATGCTGGAGCCGCATATTCCAGGATTGGTCTGACATATGTGGTATATAATGTTCTGGAAGTTCCTTACACAAGTTTCTAAAGGCCGTTCTTATGTTAGCCAACCTGGCATATGCTGCTGATGTTATCCTCTTGATATGAGCTTCATGGGACAGGTCTGGCGTGATATCAACCCCCAGGTCTTTCTCTCTCTCTGACTCTTGAAGTATTTCATCTCCCAAATACCTTGTATCTGGTCTCCTGCTTCCTACCCCTATCTTCATTACAGTACATTTGCTTGGGTTAAACTCTAACAGCCATTTGTTCGACCATTCCTGCAGCTTGTCTAGGTCTTCTTGAAGTCTCAACTGTCCTCCTCTGTCTTAATCCTTCTCATAATCTTGGCGTCGTCAGCAAACATTGAGAGGAATAAGTCTATACCCTCTGGGAGATCATTTACGTATATCAGAAACAGGATAGGTCCAAGTACAGAGCCCTGTGGGACTCCACTGGTGACTTCACGCCAGTCTGAGGTCTCACCCCTCACTGTAACTCTCTGCTTCCTATTGCTTAGGTACTCCCTTATCCACTGGAGCGCCCTACCTGTTACTCCTGCCTGTTTCTCCAGCTTATGCATCAACCTTTTATGGGGTACTGTGTCAAAGGCTTTCCGACAGTCCAAAAAAATGCAGTCCGCCCACCCTTCTCTTTCTTCCTTAATTCTTGTCACCTGTACCGTGTACCCAGCTTCATGTACACCCACTGTAAGGTGTATCCAGCTTCATGTACACCCACTGTAAGGTGTACCCAGCTTCATGTACACCCACTGTAAGGTGTACCCAGCTTCATGTACACCCACTGTAAGGTGTACCCAGCTTCATGTACACCCACTGTAAGGTGTACCCAGCTTCATGTACACCCACTGTAAGGTGTACCCAGCTTCATAGAGTACTGTACAACCGCTGTAAGGTGTACCCAGCTTCATGGTGTACTGTACCACCCGCTGTAAGGTGTACCCAGCTTTATGGTGTACACGTGTCGAATTTAATAGCCAGTTTTTTCGATGTATTATATGAATGGGATTTGTTGTCTAACATAAATTTGACCAGTCCTATCATATCCTAACGTAAGGTAATCTTTATAATTATGTCGGTAATTCATGTTCTTAATATATTAATATTGCTCGGAATGAACCAATTTGGAAAGAAATATTAGAAAATGACGAAAATCCCAGTTGAAGCCCACAACAGTAACCAACCTCTGGGTACCTATTTACTGTAGTTGAACAGAGGCATCAGGTAAAATAATGTGTACCCAAACGTCTCTGTCCTGCCGCAGGAATCAAACCCGGGACCTTTCGGTTATGATGCGCCTACACTGACCACTTGGCTCTATTGGTGTGATGTGTTTAGGGTGAGGGGTAGCGGTGTTCTCTATAGTCACGACTGGGTAAGTAAGTGTCCAGAATACCCACACCAAGTAACATCATTTTAGTATTTTATTCCATATGTGCGAGTTGGATGAGTTGTTTCAACCACTTATTGTAGCTTGACCAGACACACAACTAGAAGGTGAAGGGACGACGACGTTTCGGTCCGTCCTGGACCATTCTCAAGTCGATTCTCAAGTCTACTTCAGTCACGTTTTTGTGACTCATCGCCTGCACTTATTGTGGCTTGTTATCTGTTGTGTAAATAGTTACAGTATAATATTAGCTCGGCAACCCTGGTTCCTGTTAAATATTCATGTATTTCTTCAGTCCAGCTGGGCGGGGCTAGTTTCATATTCCCCGCTGACTGTGTAAGCCGAAGATCGGTAGAAGGACGCAAACTCGAGACAGGACTTACACAGTGTCTCGCCTGCAGGTTCCTAGAGTGGTGCGGGTTGTGGCAGCGGCCGGAGGTCCGGGTGGTGGTGGTGGCACCGGGACCCACGACCGGGCGATGCTGCTCCACCACAGTCTCCGCAACACCCTCCACGCCCTCTACCTCGCTCTCCTTCAGCGTCACAAAACTCCCCGGAGTTCCTTACCGAGCGCTCGGCTCAGGAATGGTTCCATTAGAGGTGAGGACTGGATCACGCTACAAACGTTAACTACCAAGGTCGTCGGGGAGCGGGGGTCTAGGGGCACTCTCGGCTCTAAGACCACTGTCAGTTTCGTGGATGTTCATTGTATATCTGTATGAGGGACAACGAACTTGCCTTAAACTTTACATTACTTAGTAAAGATTGCTGCAGAAGAGCTAGCGCCCGTGGAAGTTGATGCACGGCTTGTTCAGGCTAAACGCTGCGACACCGACCCTCTTCATCTTCCCTCTGGCCTGTAACTTCACCTTTTCTCTCCCCCCACGCCACACGCATGTACGCACATGAATACATGCATACACTATCGTTTTTTTCACACTNTGTACTGTCAGAAATTACCTAATGATCTGGATTCACAGCGGCCAAATCCTTCGGCCCACCAAGGGTTCCTTTTGATCCACCCTAATTATTTTAAGCAAGGTCCTCTGAATGTAGGGTTTGTATTTTCAGTCTATAATTATTTGTTTGAAAAACGGACAAGAATACTAACACCTTTTGTATCAGTACTTCAGATAGACAAGCATACTCTAATAGATGTAAGAAGTATGTACTCTAAATTTAGATAGAGATATTTCTTTGTATTTTTTCTATTGTAACAACTGCTATATGAACCAGTATTTCTTATTATATTATAACTATGTGGTACAGTACATGTCCTAATACTATAATTTATTTATTCAAGAGTCTTCAGGGTGGCAACATTCATGTTGGTGGTTAGAGCTCCGTAGTCAAATGTGAAGCTGTAGTGAACATGAAGATGAAGGAGGTGACACTGAATGATTACCCTGGGAAGTCATCGTCATCCTCTTCTACCCGTTGGATTTCACCTTCGTCTGCCCAACGGAGATAATATCATTTACTGAACGAATTGACGAGTTTCACTCTGTGGATGCGAGGTGCTGGGCTGTTCAACAGATTCTAAATTTACTCATCTTGCATGGTATGGTGCATGAAATGAGTCTGTGTGTGTGGAAAGAGGTCCTGTCATTAAAAACTAATTATTGACACCCATCCCACAGTCTGAAAATAAAGAAGTGAGGATGTTTTTGGCCGTCCTGGACCATTATCAGCTGTGTGTGTGACAGTGGGACACGATGGACCAAAATGTTGTCACTTCCTTTCTCTTCCAATGTATGGGTGGGTGGCTAGTTTTCAACCATGTTATTGTGGACTTACTGCTACATTAATTATGATTCTACATACTTCTGTATTTCATATGCTGAAGATAATGTTTTTGGGTTTATATATTTACCTTGTATAACTTCCATTCCTCTCTAGAGGATTACATCTTTACATAATCTGTCGGTATATCCCATGTCAAAGAATCATATTCTTAACCAAATCTACACTACATCAACATTAACAATCTTGATGTAAGCTGACAGTGCTCCGGTTTTTAGTCAAATTTCCCAAGGTATATGCACTACCTTAAACAACTTATTATCCAGCACCTGCAGGACCTACTTAAGGCAGATTACTAGAATGGCCATTTATAAAGCACATATTTCACAAAAATATATCCTTCTCAAATGGACCCATTTTTCCAGAAGTCTGGATATGATGGGGATTAACAACTTTCTTTGGTCGACCTCAGCTCACATGGAAAGTGACAATGGAGTGAGTGTTTGTATTAGTGGACCACACTCATGGGTGCTTTGAGTGCTCTTTAAAAAGTCATCTTACAGGATGGTGTTTGCAGAGGTGCATTTGGCTCCTTGAGGGGGGCTGTGAGCTGGTACTTTCTCATGGGGCCCATGAGCAACACTTAACATGTTTGTGTAGAACCAAACTTAAAAAAAATAGTGAATAATGAAAAGTCTGTAGAATTCCTAACAGAATCACCAAGTGCATTGAGCCATTGTTGGATGGTTCTCTTGGCTGAGAGCTTCACAACTGGCTAGATCAGCTTCTGTCACCTTGTTAGCCAAGCTTCACAGAAAAAACTTTTATTGCCACAGTGACTGACCTAAATTTGATCATTATTAATTGTTTTCCTACAGTACCTGTATGACCTAGTATGCCATTGTTGGGAACAGAAAGCATATTAGGCTCATTAAAACAAACCTGGCGATGGGTGAAACTAGTCTCATAGTCATCCAACTAGTTACTTGCCAGACACAGTGGTTCTTAATTTGGGTGACAGGTACAGACATTGTGTGGTTTCATCGTGGCCCCTACCCACGTGTGTGGGCAGAAAGGCTGGGTGGTATATGGGTGGGTAGACTGCAATGCATATTCTGAACATTGCAGCTTCACAATAACTTATTATACACACATCAAGCTTACAGTAATAGCAACAGTATTGATTCACATTTAATGGTAAGTGTTACATTTACTGAATACTCGCCTAATTGTGCTTGCGGGGGTTGAGCTTGGCTCTTTGGTCAACTTTATGTAAGTTGGTGTTAATCAAAATTTGTTCAAATACTGTTGTCCATCCCTGAGTTTCTCTTAGTCACTCCTTGAGGAAAATACCACAGGTATCATGGGCAAAGGATACTTGGGGCAGAATTATAGTACATGACAGACACCGAGAGATCTGTTCATACTGGTGCTTGGAAGAAGCTACTTTATATCATACTACAAATCTGTACTTGTGCTACTGCTGGCTAGCTGAGCTAATAACCTAACTTGATTGCCAGCAAGTGGCAGTCCACAACAGGTTCTGCTGACTCAACTTGCATTATATTCTTCTTGACTGGTTCATGTGGTAGTTCTCAGGCATGGGGGATATCAGAATTAGTTATGTACTGGTTGTTCATTTGTATAAACACTGGGTGATAGCTAAAATAAACATGGGGACAACCATATTACACCGCGGAATCAACGTGTGACTAGAACTATATTTTAAGGGTTGAAACTACCCCAACACACCATCACTCTTCTCTTATATTATTCAAGACTTAATTTGTAGCAATAAATACTTAATTTATGGCAGAAAATATTGTGTGCAAATAAACACTTGTACCAAAGACTGTTGTACTAACTTTGTGATGGAATTTCCAGTTACATACAGTATCTGAAAAGTTAAGAAATGCATTTATCATTTTAGGTGCCAGACATCGCGTGAGGAAGGTGGAGTTGGTAAAGTCCCGTTCCCTCTCTTGGCAGATAAATCCATGGAAGTGTCTCGGAAATATGGAGTACTGAATGAAGCTACTGGAGTAGCCTATCGCACTCTAGTTATAATCGACAAGAAACTTGTGATCAGAGAGGTGAGTGTATTTCATGAGATTATGTATTGCAGCTTTTAAAAGTACAGGTAATAAGTTAACCTCTCTCTTCAGTAGTACAGCACTTTTGACATATCAATTCCAAACGGCCAAATATGAGGTAATATAAATCATAGCTGCTCACAAAGTTGACGTGCTGGCACATTTTCTATTGTGGGTCATCAGTTAGGTTAGGTTCGGGCATTTAGTACATAATTTTTATGATGTTACAACTAGAGAGAATGGATTGAATAAATATATATTGTGACCCCGATTATTTGAACCAGTTGGTACCTCTGGGGTCCATAAACTCAAACTTTGTATACTGTAATTGAAGGAAGGATCATGTTATGTTATTGGGTCAGGTTAAGCTTGCTGTGCAGGAGCCTTAAGGCATTTCTTCACTAATGCTGTTCAACTTGTAACTTTCCAAGTTTTCTTTATTGATTCTTGCAATAATGAGCATATTCTTCTTAATGCTTTCACTTCATTTAAATTGAGATACAAGCATGCATGGATAGGTTTATTTTGTGTAGAAGATTAGGAAAACATTATCAATCAGACGACACTGATTATCTCTATACATCACTATCACATCCTCCCCTCACTTAAGTGCAATACAAATTTGTAGTTATTTATTGATGCAGGCATTAGAAAACTGTATTTTGTCTTTATGAAGGAAGCAAACTGTGGAGGTTGACTAGCAGTGCTACTGGCAGAGCTGGCTAGCAGGTGACGTAATAAAACATCCAAACTTCCAAAAGTTTGTTATTAGACACAAATTTTTGTTATGAATAGCTCCCGATATAAAAATAAAAAACTTGTATTGTCATGCATGTTTTATGATAACCGAGTGTGGATAGATTAATTATGGTATACTGTATGTAGAAATATTCCGTAGAGCAGGAGTGGTCACGTTGAATGTTGGGGGCTATAACAGCTCTCCTTAGTCACCCTGCCTGCCTTTATTGCTTGATAACTAACAATTAAATGTTACCTATGGTTATTGTGTTAATAGGCATTCTATTTCTTGTGTTTTTTTTCACATTATTTTGGATGGCATAGTGCTAACATGGCTGATGTAACGAGGCAGCAGGTGATTGGTGAGGGCCAGCAGGAGCCATGGACTCATGCCTCCACAGATTTAGTGATTTTGCAGGAACTTTGCTTGCATTTATCAGACAGTTTGGCTAGGCTTCCACTCTTGTAGTCATGCACAGCTTTCTCCACATCATTTATGGATGCATATTAGTGAACATCGTTGGTCATTCTTATTTCACTTTATTTATTATCAGAGAGTTTGGATAGGCTTATTTGGAGGTTTAAGTAAA
This sequence comes from Procambarus virginalis, assembly GCA_020271785.1. NCBI lineage: Eukaryota > Metazoa > Arthropoda > Malacostraca > Decapoda > Cambaridae > Procambarus > Procambarus virginalis. The sequence goes on along the minus strand of WNGS01006636.1, from coordinate 1,212,979 downwards.
GATATTTCTGGGAAGAAGCAGCAATAGCTCCCAAAACTACATGTACCATCAAGTCTCCATACACTACATAGACCCCCCAAAGACCCCCATCCCATTTTTATTATTATAGAACAGGTGGGTACAAGAATAGATGACTTCTGACTCCTGTTAACAGGCTTTGTGCTTTCCATTCCAAAAGCTTATGGTAAGCTTTATCCTATTAGTTTACCCTGGAACATGACCTCCAAACCAATTTACAACCAGGTTTCTAATAATTTGCTGGGTGAACATAGGCAAAAGGGTTAGGGCTGGAACCCAGTTAAATCACTCTTGAGAGATGTGGAGCAAGGCAAGTGTGGTACCACTATGCTACCAATGACAGATGTCACCTACTGGAGGGACCGGACCAGTATCTGTCCCTATGAGGTGAGGGGGAGCCAGGGGGACCAGATATCAGCCCAAAATCAGGAAAACATTATCATATATCCGATCCCTGGACCAAGACCAGGGATCTGGTCCTCTCTCTCAGTTGGCCTATATTAGCTTTCTAATCAACTTGAGAAGGCACAGCAGGTGGCTTCTGCAAGTTCAGACTTGGTTGGGACTGGTCTGGGATGCCATATCAGCATCCTTCCTCTACTTCAGTCAGCCTGTTGTGGCTACACCCATCTCTGGCTTTGTTGTTGAGACCTCGAGCACCCGCACCTTTCATGCCACTTGATCTTTGCCTGCATGGTTAACCTGTTCTCTAAACTTGTCTACCTCATAGTATTTTATGTTTTCACAAATATTTTCATGTAAAGACATCTCTAAAATAATTAGTATTTATTTTCAGGTAATTGCAAATGACGACAGCATCGGTCGTAGTGTAGAGGACTCTACGGGTGATAAAGGCTCTTCAGTATGCCGACAAGCATGGCCAAGGTATGTTATAGTGCAGTTTAGTCTTTCCAGTGACAAGGCTCAAGAGTCTGTGTGTTGATTGCTTTTATATAGGGTATACTGTAATTTATATTATTTTTAAGTTACTTTTCTGCCACTCATGAAGGTATAGTTGTTATAATTATTTATCCCATCATTCAGGATGACATACAATGCCTGTGCCTCAATATTAAGGTCTTTGAGAGTTGCTAAAGAATTTTATAATTCCATCCAAAATAGAAGGCTGAAGTTGAAAGTCTTACAGGACTGCCTGCCTATACAGGCATGGAGTACATTCCCTCTCCACGCCTGTACAATAGGTGTTGACAGTTTGGACATGGTTCTTCCAGGTGCAGCTACGAGATGCCCCTTTACCCCTTGTGTGGTGACCCTGGGCATTCTCAAACTGATTTCTCTTCTTCCCAGCCTCACTGCATCAACTGTGACCTACATTTTCTCAGTTGTGCATCCATTATGAGCTTGAACAGGCTGTCCTCTTCTTGAAGCATTGAGATTGTATTTCTTTCCCCAAAGCTCGGCACTAGATCTGCTGTCGTGACTCTTTCATTACTTATGCTCATGAGTTGCATCATACCACTAGTCCCCACACCCCTTCCCTTCCTTTATTCTCCAATTGTTTCCAGCCCTTGGACCCTTACACCTCCACCAGCTCTCCTTCTGCCCCTGTCCATTCTGTGCCCGCCAGTATCCCTCTTCCTTCTCAGACTGCTCCAACCCTCCTTCTCGTCTTTTACTTGCCTGGTTAGCGCCACTTTTCTCCGTCCTCTTCTCTTTCTTATGTGCTCTTCTTCACTTTTCTATGCCATCTTCCTTCCCAGTCTTCTCCTCTGTCTCTCCCTCCCACCTGTCCCTCTGGATTGATGTCCATCCTCCTTCGAATCCTGTGTGTGTTTCTCGTTCTCCCTCTTCATTTGAGACTATGCAGCCTGGTGCCTAGTATGTCGCTACTGGCACACCTGTGTCTGTCAGAAATGGAAACCTGGTTCCTCTCCCTCCTCTGCGGGGTATGAAAGCTCCTGTCCTTCCTGCACTTCTCTCCTGTCTCGGTAGTGGAGTCAGCGGATCTGGCTATGGACATTTCCATTAGCCCTTTGAGTCTGCCGCTGGTCCTATCCCTGGTAAGGTGCTCCCTGCTGCTTCTGTTGGTGTTTGCTCCCTCCCTTACCTGCCCATCCTGGTGCTTCCTCCCACTCCTGACCCTGTCGGTTTCCCTTTGCACCTTTCTACCGCCCTGTCAACTCCGCCATCTTTGCTTGATTTACCTCTACTTCCCCCCTTCCCTTCCCTCCCCTCCCCACTCCACCTAAACTTCACTGTCCCTGCTCCTGATCCTCCCTAGTGACCTGTACCTTCAGATTTCTTCTTTATTTTTAGTTTTCCTACCCTCTGTTCTTTTGTATGTCTATACTTCAGTGGCATATTCATGGTTTCTTTGCAAATATTCCTGAACTCCAATGTCTGACTTCTCAATTTTCACTGCCTTGTGTCTACCTCCAGGAGCTGATGCTTGGCACTCATCCTGGTCTCTTCCGGGGTTATGTTTTTTTTCTCCCCTCCAGCTATTGCCGAGGCGCCTAACTCGGCTGCTCTCTTGATCCGTAATGATGTTTTTGTTCCTCTTCTTTTTCTGGCAAAGATTTATTCTTCATTAACACTTTCACGTCCCACAGACGACGCTCGCGTCACTCATTTTTCACCCGTTGCCTCGCCGACGACGCGCACTGCGTCACTCATTAAAATATTTGTTAAAAATTTAAATTTTATCAGATCAATCTGGTAGTGGTTTTAAAATGAGCGCCTTTAAATTGCGCACAATTTAGCACCCATATGTCACTTGAGCAGACATATTTATCTCTTGAATGCACCTCAAGCGGCATTGGAAAAGAAATATTTCTATAAAATCCAATTCTTATCCGATCGACTTGGGGATAATTTAAGCATGTTTACCATTAAATTTTCGTTTTTTCTAATAGTCACATAGCCTATTATTGAAAACGGAGTTAGCTTGTATCTTCGTGGTAAAACTACTGTAAAATGTTGACATGACCAGTGTAATCAACGAAGTTTTTTATTTGGTGCCGGTCACACGCATCCTTGTGTGACATTTTATACATATGTTCTTCTAGAACATTCTATTGCGAACATATTGGTATAAAAATTAAGTACGTACATCGAAAATTGACGTCAGGACAGTGAAAAGAATAAGACTTTTCAAAAGGTGTTTCGCCTGTTTCGCCGATCTGCCGTCAGGTAGAGGTAATACTTCAGCCACTTTCCACACTCTTGCTGGTGAGCCGCGAACATGATTCTACATTTATATGCATATGTCCGTGAAGGGAATTTTATTGCGGTCACAATGATACCAAAAAAAACCACGAATAAAAATTAGGGGGTTGGCAAACATAAAAACATCGTAAACATTCATGCCCGGTTTGACGCTCACGGCTAACGAACGCCGCATTTTCTTATTCAGTGTGGTTCTCATGTTGCATTTTGTGGCAATTTATGTATATATTACTCTAGAGCATTCTCTCGCGAACACAATGATACCAAATTTAAATACATACCGCGAAAATTAAGCTCGCCACCCTGAAAAGATTATAAACTTTTTTTTGCTGACGCGCCGTAGGCCCACCCGTCGGGACGACTTAGGGGATACTTTGGGCCTATTCACTGGGAACACGAAAGTGTTAAGAGGATAATTCATTAAGAGGGAGCCGAGCGGACAGCACGCTGGACTTGTGATCTTGTGGTCTTGGGTTCGATCCCGGGCGCCGGCAAGAAACAATGGGCAGAGTTTCTTTCACCCTATGCCCCTGTTACCTAGCAGTAAAATAGGTACCTGGGTGGTAGTCAGCTGTCACGGGCTGCTTCCTGGGGGGTGGAGGCCTGGTCGAGGACCGGGCCGTGGGGACACTAAAGCCCCGAAAAAAAAGCCCCAAAATCATCTCAAGATAACCTCACGATAAGGATAGCTATCTTAGTGGTGTGCAGACACTGCTGCTAAAGAAGTTATCTGCACTTGCCCTAATTCCCAAAAAGGTGTTCCTCATTCTGATTTCTATTCAGTCTTCATTCCTTGATCCATGCCCATTGGC
>WNGS01006636.1:1187111-1203634 GCA_020271785.1 Procambarus virginalis | reverse complement strand
TAACCCTATGACCTCGCTTTACCGAGTCATCTGAGTCCTCAAGACTCCAGACGTTAATTACTCCACTAATTATCATGAGCCACTAATGCCCCAACCCTGAAAGGCAGTTAGTCTCGAGCAACTGACGTTAACACTATCACTGACAGACTCTGACAGATCCTCTCCCACTACGTGAATTCATGATGAGAATGCTATTACATAATTAGCTAGAGTGGTCAATTAATTGTCACACGGACAATTAATTGCACCGGAAACGTATTCCCACAAGCTCAAGTTCAACACTGTTCTCCCATAACAGCCCTCACTCATTCAACAACTTCAAATGTGCACCCCCTTATCCAGTTAATTACCCCTAATTAACTCACTGAATCCTCAAGTTCTCAACACAACTTAAAGAAACAAAGTAACCCTAAGGTTACATAGGTCACACATATAATGGCATGCAAAACAACGTAAAATAGCACTGCCCACATACGGTTGCGACTACTGCAACTCGTTAATTACTATGCCCACACAGTAATGACACACGGTTTTGCAACAATCAAGGTATCCCCATATTACTGCCCCTCTAATCTTGCAAACGTTGCAAAAGATCGCCCGATCCCGGTGGCTTCAGCAAGACAATTTACGTTAATATAAGGCACCGTCGCTCTACGCGGACAGCTGGCACTAATTCTCCCATAATTAGGCAAATTAACAAATTGCTCGCTCCCATTAAGTGACTGAGAATTTCCCTGAATACTCAAAGGGTCCCTTTAAATCCTCAACACAGTTCCTAGGACAGTAATAACGTATACCTGATACCACTGCACAAACCTGCACATAATGATACCGTCAGCATGCCCCCCATGCTAATGACATCATTAGGCAATCAGTCAGCGATCACATCTACTGACTCACCACACAACATAATACATGCAACATGCAAATGAAACATATGGAAATGGCCTCCATAAACAATGCAAATTAATCACCAGGACAATATACAGACCTCAGGATATCCACTAATAACCCTGCCCCACGGGCCTGCTTAATTAACTCTAACCTGGCCTAATTACATAATGAGGTACCATGGCACTAACCAAGGCTGGAAGATTATACAGAATCGACAGACTGGATCATTTATATGATGATTTTCTACACTGACTGGTCCCATACTCTAGTCAGTCTACACACAACATCTCTACAGATGTACAATTTTATCACTACATGATTTACAGTGACAATTTCCCTCTCCAGGTACTGCCCCACAGTCACCTGGGCGTGCCACTGACAGGTGTCTCAGCTGCTTCCCTAGCCTGGCCGGCTAGGGGCCCACACAACTTCTCTCTTATTCTCTTAATACTGAGACCCTGTTATACACTGTTAAAGTACTCACGTTTCCTTCCACACAATTTTCTCATTTCCCAGGTCCTTACCACCTGGCTGTCAACACTTAGCTTGCTCCTCGTGCGTCGACAAGATGTGGCCTTAGGCTGTCCTGGGAAGGTGGCCAAGGGGGTGGCCAAAGGTGGTGGCCAACATGTGGCCACTGCGTGGCCTTCAGGAGGGTGGCCACGGGTGGCGCGTGACGTCACAGCACCCCACCCCACCCGGGCTGCTCGCGCGCGGGGTAAGGTGGGTGGGTGGCTGGGCGGGCGGCGGGTGGCCGCGGGCGGCCAGAGGGCGGCCTGGGTGGCCGCGTGGCATACACACATGTGGCTGGGGAATCACCACTACCCCCAACACACTAGAGCATGACTCGCTCTTACACTGGGGTGACAAGGGTGACACTGGCCGGCGTCACCTACCCCATGGGGCTCTGATTGCTGCCCCATAGGTGATCACTGTCTCTGAGGCTGTCCTGCATTTATCGGTCCCAGTTTCTCGCGAATTTGGGCTTCGACACACCCAGGGTGGCTGGAGTGCCATGCAACATGAGTAAACTGAACGACAGGAGCGATAACGGTGGTGGGGGTGGCAGGCCCGCCACCCCCACCTGGACACTCTTCACACCCTTGCTGCCCAATTCAAACTGAACTCTTGGCGGGCTAGAGAGACTCACATCCCCATATTTCTCCCCCTACCTTGTCTTGACCAATCAGCAGGAAGCCGGCACTGTTCCTCATGCCGCTTCCAATAACGGCTCTTGGCGCCAAAACTCGGCATAGGAGCAGGGGTGCCTAGACCAATCACAAGTGCCCCTCGCCTGGTGGCGTGGCGTGACGTCACAAGGAGGGTGAGGCCTAACACAACGTCTCAACGTCTCCCTTGGTGGGGGGAAGGCAACGTTCCCCCACTGTCCCCCCCACCCGTAACGGTTTTTGTGTTATACTACCTCTCACACCTTCACTCTCAAATCTCTCTGTTTCACAGAACAGGAAAAATTTGCTGTAATTCTCTCTACAGAGCAATCACAGAGTTCTAATTAGTTTTAACTGACAGCATTTAACATAAGCTTTCATATGACACCCAACAAGTATATGTAAATTTTGAAAGCTTCAGTTTCTAGAGTCCCTAGAGCGACTAGCCTATTCTAGAAACTAGGAAAACTAGCTGAGGAGATTCTACATCTCCTCACAAGTGTCTTAAAAAGTACTATCATTGGTTCTTGTCATACAGCCTGTCATCTTTCTTGCAGTTATGAAAGCTGATTTCTTGTGCTTTTTAAAATGTATGGTCTACTGACAAGATTACTCCCAAGTCAGTTACCTGGTATATTGCTTTTTCTCTCTATAGTGTGATTTGACTGCATTTTATGTATGATAGGTTATTATATATTCGTTTTTACCATCTTCCAGGAGCTGGAACTTGTTTTCATTGAACATCATGTTTTTTTGGTGACCCATTGAATGACCTAGTTTGCATTAGATTAGAGACTAGCTATGTCCTCTGTATTGTTAAAACTCGTATAAATCTTGGTACCATTTGCTAAGAATGATACAATGTTATAATTTTTATGCTTGTCTATGTCCGATATGAGACAGTAGTGGAGCAAGCACAGTTTCCTGGGGGGGACTGAACTTTAAATGCAGGTACTTTTTGGGTCTCTGTTCATTGGAAAATTAAAGATCCATCTTCCTACTTGGCAAGTAATTCTGTTGGAGGTGCCCTTACCCCCCGTCTCTTCCTCATTCATTCCTTCCTTCTCCTCTTGGAGAGGTAGGTTGCAGCGGAAGCTGGACAATGGGCATTCTGACCCAGATTAGGGTCAGAGTAAAATAACTATAAAATCACTAAAACCAAAAGATTATTCCTCCAGGATGGTTCACTTTTTCTAAGTCCCCATTTATGGTTTGAGCCACCATCTACAGTCCAACCTTCCAGCCTCTCAGACTTGGTGAGATTTACTCAAACTCTTGCCCTCCTCTTTTGTACCACTGAAACTGTGTTTTGAAACTGTGTAAAATTATGTGGTTGGGACTAAAAATACTTTGGGTTCCTTATTACTCTTATTGGCATTGGTATCAACTTCAGATGCTTTGCCAAAATATTTTGCTCTGCTCACCTCGTGATGTGTCGGGCATGTTGACATGCAGTTTTAATCTGCCGAAGTCCATTTGATTGATCTCTTTACTGCCTGTTTCTCAGTGTTCCATGCTTATAGTCCCTTCAGGGGGGTGGTGGATCAGGCACTGGCTTTATCACAAGCTACCCTCTAACCAGCGAGCATCAGAAATATTGCCGGAACAACCGTGGACATCTTCAAGAGAAAACTAGATTGTTTTCTTCAAGGAGTGCTGGACCAACTGGGCTGTGATGGGTATGTGGGCCTGAGGGCCACTCCAAGCAACAGCCTGGTGGACCAAACTCTCACAAGTCAAGCCTGGCCTCGGGAAGTAGAAGAACTCCCAGAACCCCATCAAGCAGGTAACCATTTTTACATAATATAAAATCTTCAAAAAATCCATGTACTGTTGGAAATTACCTAATGATCTGGATTACACAGCGGCCAAATCCTTCCGGCCCACCAAGGGTTCCTCTTGATCCACCCTAATTTATTTGAGCAAGGTCCCTCTGAATGTAGGGTTTGTATTTTCAGTCTATAATTATTTTGTTTGAAAAACGGACAGGAATACTAACACCTTTTGTATCAGTTACTTCAGATAGACAAGACATTACTGTACTGGATGTAAGAAGTACTGTACTCTAAATTTAAGATAGAGATATTTCTTTGTATTTTTTTCTATTGTAACAACTGCTATATGAACCAGTATTTCTTATTATATTATAACTATGTGGTACAGTACATGTCCTAATACTATAATTTATTTATTCAAGAGTCTTCAGGGTGGCAACATTCATGTTGGTGTTAGAGCTCCGTACTTCAAATGTGAAGCTGTAGTGAACATGAAGATGAAGGAGGTGACACTGAATGATTACCCTGGGAAGTTCATCGTCATCCTCTTCTACCCGTTGGATTTCACCTTCGTCTGCCCAACGGAGATAATATCATTTACTGAACGAATTGACGAGTTTCACTCTGTTGGATGCGAGGTGCTGGGCTGTTCAACAGATTCTAAATTTACTCATCTTGCATGGTATGGTGCATGAAATGAGTCTTGTGTGTGGAAAGAGGTCCTGTCATTAAAAACTAATTATTGACACCCATCCCACACGTCTGAAAATAAAGAAGTGAGGATGTTTTTGGCCCGTCCTGGACCATTATCAAGCTGTGTGTGTGTGACAGTGGGACACGATGGACCAAAATGTTGTCACTTCCTTTCTCTTCCAATGTATGGGTTGGGTGGCTAGTTTTCAACCATGTTATTGTGACTTACTGTCTACATTAATTATGATTCTACATACTTCTGTATTTCATATGCTGAAGATAAATGTTTTTGGGTTTATATAATTTACCTTGTATAACTTCCATTCCTCTCTAGAGGATTACATCTTTACATAATCTGTCGGTATATCCCATGTCAAAGAATCATATTTCTTAACCAAGTCTACACTACATTCAACATTTACACATCTTGATGTAAGCTGACAATGCTCCTGTATTTTTAGTCAAATTTCCCAAGGTATATGCACTACCTTAAACAACTTATTATCCAGCACCTGCAGGACCTACTTAAGGCAGATTACTAGAATGGCCAGTTATAAAGCATATATTTCACAAAAATATATTCCTTCTCAAATGGACCCATTTTTCCAGAAGTCTGGATATGATGGGGATTAACAACTTTCTTTGGTCGACCTCAGCTCACACGGAAAGTGACAATGGAGTGAGTGTTTGTATTAGTGGACCATCACTCATGGGTGCTTTGAGTGCTCTTTAAAAAGTCATCTTAAAGGATGGTGTTTGCAGAGGTGCATTTAGCTCCTTGAGGGGGGCTGTGAGCTGGTACTTTTCTCATGGGGCCCATGAGCAACACTTAACATGTTTATGTAGAACCAAATTTAAAAAAAAAATAGTGAATAATAAAAAATCTGTAGAATTCCTAACAGAATCACCAAGTGCATTGAGCCATTGTTGGATGGTTCTCTTGGCTGAGAGCTTCACAACTGGCTTGATCAGCTTCTGTCACCTTGTTAGCCAAGCTTCACAGAAAGAACTTTTATTGCCATAGTGACTGACCTAAAATTGATCATTATTAATTGTTTTACTACAGTACCTGTATGACCTAGTATGCCATTGTTGGGAACAGAAAGCATATTAGGCTCATTAAAACAAACCTGGCGATGGGTGAAGCTAGTCTCATAGTCATCCAACTAGTTACTTGCCAGACACAGTGATTCTTAATTTGGGTGACAGGTACAGACATTGTGTGGTTTCATCGTGCCCCCTACCCACGTGTGCGGGCAGAAAGGCTGGGTGGTATATGGGTGGGCAGACTGCAATGCATATTCTGAACATTGCAGCTTCACAATAACTTATTATACACACATCAAGCTTACAGTAATAGCAACAGTATTGATTCACATTTAGTGGTAAGTGTTAACATTTACTGAATACTGTATGTTAAGTTGGTGTTTATCAAAATTTGTTCAAATACTGTTGTCCAGCCCTGAGTTTCTCTTGGTCACTCCTTGAGGAAAATACCACAGGTATCATGGACAAAAGGATACTTGGAGCAGAATTATAGTATATAACAGACACCAAGGAAATCTTTTCATACTGGTGCTTGGAAGAAGCTACTTTATATCATACTACAAAACTGTACTTGTGCTAACTGCTGGCTAGCTGAGCTAATAACCTAACTTGATTGCCAATAAGTGGCAATCCACAACAGGTTCTGCTGACTCAACTTGCATTACATTCTTCTCGACTGGTTCACGTGGTAGTTCTCAGGCATGGGGGATATCAGAATTTAGTTGTGTACTGGTTGTTCATTTGTATAAACACTGGGTGATAGCTAAAATAAACATGGGGACAACCATATTACACCGCGGAATCAACGTGTGACTAGAACTACATTTTAAGGGTTGAAACTGCTCCAACACACCATCACTCTTCTCTTATCATTATTCAAGACTTAATTTGTAGTAATAAATACTTAATTTATGGCAGAAAATATTTGTGTAGCAAATAAACACTTGTACCAAAGACTTGTACTAACTTTGTGATGGAATTTCCAGTTACATACAGTATCTGAAAAGTTAAGAAATGCATTTATCATTTTAGGTGCCAGACATCGCGTGAGGAAGGTGGAGTTGGTAAAGTCCCGTTCCCTCTCTTGGCAGATAAATCCATGGAAGTGTCACGAAAATATGGAGTACTGAATGAAGCTACTGGAGTAGCCTATCGCACTCTAGTTATAATCGACAAGAATCTTGTGATCAGAGAGGTGAGTGTATTTCATGAGATTATGTATTGCAGCTTTTAAAAGTACAGGTAATAAGTTAACCTCTCCTCTTCAGTAGTACAGCACTTTTGACATATCAATTCCAAACGGCCAAAATACGAGGTAATATAAATCATAGCTGCTCACAAAGTTGACGTGCTGGCACATTTTCTATTTGTGGGTCATCAGTTAGGTTAGGTTCGGGCAATTTAGTACATAATTTTTATGATGTTACAACTAGAGAGAATGGATTGAATAAATATATATTGTGACCCCAATTATTTGAACCAGTTGGTACCTCTGGGGTCCATAAACTCAAACTTTGTATACTGTAATTGAAGGAAGGATCATGTTATGTTATTGGGTCAAGGTTAAGCTTGCTGTGCAGGAGCCTTAAGGCATCTCTTCACTAATGCTGTTCAACTTGTAACTTTTCCAAGTTTTCTTTATTGATTCTTGCAATAATGAGCATTATTCTTCTTAATGCTTTCACTTCATTTAAATTGAGATACAAGCATGCATGGATAGGTTTATTTTGTGAAGAAGATTAGGAAAACATTATCAATCAGACGACACTGATTATCTCTATACATCACTATCACATCCTCCCCTCACTTAAGTGCAATACAAATTTGTAGTTATTTATTGATGCAGGCATTAGAAAACTGTATTTTTGTCTTTATGAAGGAAGCAAACTGTGTGGAGGTTGACTAGCAGTGCTACTGGCAGAGCTGGCTAGCAGGTGACGTAATAAAACATCCGAACTTCCAAAAGTTTGTTATTAGACACAAATTTGTTGTTATGAATAGCTCCCGATATAAAAATAAAAAACTTGTATTGTCATGCATGTTTTATGATAACCGAGTGTGGATGGATTAATTATGGTATACTGTATGTAGAAATATTCCGTAGAGCAGGAGTGGTCACGTTGAATGTTGGGGGCTATAACAGCTCTCCCTAGTCACCCTGCCTGCCTTTATTGCTTGATAACATAACAATTAAATGTTACCTATGGTTATTGTGTTGATAGGCATTCTATTTCTTGTGTTTTTTTCACGTTATTTTGGATGGCATAGTGCTAACATGGCTGAGATGTAGCAAGGCAGCAGGTGATTGGTGAGGGCCAGCAGGAGCCATGGACTCATGCCTGCACAGGTTTAGTGATTTTGCAGGAACTTTGCTTGCATTTATCAGACAGTTTGGCTAGGCTTCCACTCTTGTAGTCATGCACAGCTTTCTCCACATCATTTATGGATGCTCATATTAGTGAACATCGTTGGTCATTCTTATTTCACTTTATTTATTATCAGAGAGTTTGGATAGGCTTATTTGGAGGTTTAAGTAAAGATATTTCTGGGAAGAAGCAGCAATAGCTCCCAAAACTTACATGTTCCATCAAGTCTCCATACACTATACTACAAAGACCCCCCATCCCCATTTTTATTATTATAGAACAGGTGGGTACAAGAATAGATGACTTCTGACTCCTGTTAACAGGCTTAGTGCTTTCCATTCCAAAAGCTTATGGTAAGCTTTATCCTATTAGTTTACCCTGGAACATGACCTCCCAACCAATTTACAAACAGGTTTCTAATAATTATTGCTGGGTGAACATAGGCAAAAGGGTTAGGGCTGGAACCCAGTTGAAATCACTCTTGAGAGATGTGGAGCAAGGCAAGTGTGGTACCACTATGCTACCAATGACAGATGTCACCTACTGGAGGACAGGACCATTATCTGTCCCTATGAGGTGAGGGGAGCCAGGGGGACCAGATAGCGGCCCAAAATCAGGAAAACATTATCATATATCCGATCCCTGGACCAAGACCAGGGATTGTGCCATAGGCACAATCAGAGAACACTGTATAAACATCAGAGGTCCGCGGTTGTTCAACGTCCTCCCAGCGAGCATAAGAAATATTGCCGGAACAACCGTGGACATCTTCAAGAGGAAACTAGATTTATTCCTCCAAGGAGTGCCGGACCAACCGGGCTGTGGTGGGTACGTGGGCCTGCGGGCCGCTCCAGGCAACAGCCTAGTGGACCAAACTCTCACAAGTCAAGCCTGGCCTCGGGCCGGGCTTGGGGAGTAGAAGAACTCCCAGAACCCCATCAACCAGGTATCAACCAGGTAACCAGGTATCTAGTCCTCTCTCTCTCTCAGTTGGCCTATATTAGCTTTCTAATCAACTTGAGAAGGCACAGCAGGTGGCTTCTGCAAGTTCAGACTTGGTTGGGACTGGTCTGGGATGCCATATCAGCATCCTTCCTCTACTTCAGTCAGCCTGTTGTGGCTACACCCCATCTCTGGCTTTGTTGTTGAGACCTCGAGCACCCGCACCTTTCATGCCACTTGATCTTTGCCTGCATGGTTAACCTGTTCTCTAAACTTGTCTACCTCATAGTATTTTATGTTTTCACAAATATTTTCATGTAAGACATCTCTAAAATAATTAGTATTTAATTTTCAGGTAATTGCAAATGACGACAGCATCGGTCGTAGTGTAGATGAAACTCTACGGGTGATAAAGGCTCTTCAGTATGCCGACAAGCATGGCCAAGGTATGTTACAGTGCAGTTTAGTCTTTCCAGTGACAAGGCTCAAGAGTCTGTGTGTGGATTTGCTTTTATATAGGATATACTGTAATTTATATTATTTTTAAGTTACTTTTTCTGCCACTCATGAAGGTATAGTTATTATAATTATTTTATCCCATCATTCAGGATGACATACAATGCTTGTGCCTCAATATTAAGGTCTTTGAGAGTTGCTATAGAATTTTATAATTCCATCCAAAATAGAAGGCTGAAGTTGAAAGTCTTACAGGACTGCCTGCCTATACAGGCATGGAGTACATTCCCTCTCCACGCCTGTACAATAGGTGTTGACAGTTTGGACATGGTTCTTCCAGGTGCAGCTACGAGGTGCCCCTTTACCCCTTGTGTGGTGACCCTGGGCATTCTCAAACTGATTTCTCTTCTTCCCAGCCTCACTGCATCAAATGTGACCTACATTTTCTCAGTTGTGCATCCATTATGAGCTTGAACAGGCTGTCCTCTTCTTGAAGCATTGAGATTGTATTTCTTTCCCCAAAGCTCGGCACGAGATCTACTGTCCTGACTCTTCCATTACTTATGCTTGTGAGTTGCATCATACCACTAGTCCCCACACCCCTTCCCTTCCTTTGTTTTCCAATTGTTTCCAGCCCTTGGACCCTTACACCTCCACCAGCTCTCCTTTTGCCCCTGTCCATTCTGTGCCTGCCAGTATCCATCTTCCTTCTCAGACTGCTCCAACCCTCCTTCTCGTCTCTTACTTGCCTGGTTAGCGCCACTTCTCTCCATCCTCTTTCTCTTTCTTATGTGCTCTCCTTTACTTTTCTATGCCATCTTCCTTCCCAGTCTTCTCCTCTGTCTCTCCCTCCCACCTGTCCCTCTGGATTGATGTCCATCCTCCTTCGAATCCTGTGTGTGTTTCTCGTTCTCCCTCTTCATTTGAGACTATGCAGCCTGGTGCCTAGTATGTCGCTACTGGCACACCTGTGTCTGTCAGAAATGGAAACCTGGTTCCTCTCCCTCCTCTGCGGGGTAAGAAAGCTCCTGTCCTTCCCGCACTTCTCTCCTGTCTCGGTAGTGGAGTCAGCGGATCTGGCTATGGACATTTCCATAGCCCTTTGAGTCTGCCACTGGTCCTATCCCTGGTAAGGTGCTCCCTGCTGCTTCTGTTGGTGTTTGCTCCCTCCCTCACCTGCCCATCCCTGGTGCTTCCTCCCACTCCTGACCCTGTCGGTTTCCCTTTGCACCTTTCTACCGCCCTGTCAACTCCGCCATCTTTGCTTGATTTACCTCTACTTCCCCCCCTTCCCTTCCCTCCCCTCCCCACTCCACCTAAACTTCGCTGTCCCTGCTCCTGATCCTCCCTAGTGACCTGTACCTTCAGATTTCTTCTTTATTTTTAGTTTTCCTACCCTCTGTTCTTTTGTATGTCTATACTTCAGTGGCATATTCATGGTTTCTTTGCAAATATTCCTGAACTCCAATGTCTGACTTCTCAATTTTCACTGCCTTGTGTCTACCTCCAGGAGCTGATGCTTGGCACTCATCCTGGTCTCTTCCGGGGTTATGTTTTTTTTTTCTCCCCTCCAGCTATTGCCGAGGCGCCTAACTCGGCTTCTCTCTTGATCCGGAATGATGTTTTTGTTCCTCTTCTTTTTCTGGCAAAGATTTATTCTTCATTAAGAGGATAATTCATTAGAGGAGCCGGTCGGCCGAGCGGACAGCACGCTGGACTTGTGATCCTGTGGTCTTGGGTTCGATCCCAGGCGCCGGCAAGAAACAATGGGCAGAGTTTCTTTCACCTATGCCCCTGTTACCTAGCAGTAAAATAGGTACCTGGGTGTTAGTCAGCTGTCACGGGCTGCTTCCTGGGGGTGGAGGCCTGGTCGAGGACCGGGCCGCGAGGACACTAAAGCCCCGGAAAAAAGGCCCCAAAATCATCTCAAGATAACCTCACGATAAGGATAGCTATCTTAGTGGTGTGCAGACACTGCTGCTAAAGTTATCTGCACTTGCCCTAATTCCCAAAAAGGTGTTCCTCATTCTGATTTCTATTCAGTCTTCATTCCTTGATCCATGCCCATTGGCAGGGTCATTGGTCTTCTGTTACTGGTAACAAACTGCGTGCTCTTAAAGGTGCTCTGTCCCCGTGGCCTTTCTCCTACTATCGTAACCAGCAGTAGGAAATGGCTCTGGCAAGGTTATGTATTTGCCATTCACATTTAACTCGCGGGCACTTAATGGAGCACTGTCCTGCTCTTTATTGTCCAAACTGCACTGTCCCTCTTAGTCATACATCTTGTTGAATGTCCTGACTTTCAAGACGTTTGTGTGTCTTGCTTCCCAACTGTCCCTCGCGGTCATTTGTCCCTCGATGCCTTATACTCCTTTGTTCTAGTATTGGCATCCTTAGTGATATTTAGCACCTTTTCAATCTGCTGCAACTTTGATGGTACTACAGTCTCCTCAGCTTGGTGCCTTCTATTGATAATTACTTACAGTATCACCGAGGACTGGGTGAGGTGTTTCTTTGATTTGTTGTGGTTTTAAACCCCCTGGGAATCAGTAGGCTTCTGTACGTCTGACATTGTGTTGGTGCGTGTCTTCGAGCGCTCGTGCTGTGGCTACTCTAGGAAGAGGTTTGTTCATGCTGGTTATTATTACTGATGTTTCTGTATTATTTCCATTTTATTTCTGTGTTTGTTTTGCTACAGTTTTATTTATTCATTTATTTATTTATGTATATATATAAGAAGGTACATAGGGATTGTGAGGATACATAATATAGTAATTACAATCTTGTAAAGCCACTAGTACGCGCAGCGTTTCGGGCAGAAACGTTTCTGATGTGTTCTTCTGTGAATGGAAGGAAATTCTTTCTCTTCTATAAAAATATTATTAATTGATATAATCTTTTCAGTGTGTCCAGCTGGGTGGATGCCGGGGGACAAAGCCATCGACCCAAATGAGAAGAAAATGGATGTCTCAAAATATTGATCATGTTACATAAATGCTGCAGAATCTTAAGAGTTCCCTTCTATTTTGAAGTTACCCGAGTTCTCTTTGGGAAATATTTTAAAATGTTTAACAATATCAGTCTTAAGTGACTTAAAAATAATTTTAATGAATATCTACCTTCTGAATATAATTTTTTAATTTGCTTTCTCACAAGGTTGTAGTGTGCATGTGGCATGCTTGCTTTAGTTACAGCTTCTAGTGTGAGTGTTATAGCCAGCTGCACATAGGATGTAGTTAAGGTCTACTAAAAGTTGTAGGTCCTGCAGCTGACTGACTCCCATTAATACAGTAATGTGCTTGTAGGTTTATAATTTTAGTGCCAGCTACTTAGCTATATCTGATGTACAGTTAATTGTGGATATGACAAATCCAAATAGAAATGCATCAGTTAACAAAATACAAATGTTGCTGTGTATATTTGTCTTGATATTACACAGCTTGGAGTTACCATAAAAGATGGAATGAAACTACAAAGCAGAGATGCCGGCTTAAAATCATTGAAATGCTTACAAAAGTGTGTAGTTATTCAGCCTGATTTCCAGATATAAATATAATACATGAAGCATTCTTTGATATTTATAAAACTTTGACTTTTTATATTCAAACATTTGCAATGCCATGAACGCTTAGCCTCATGTACAATAGTAGTATGTAAGATTTGTTCAACATCTTTGGAAAAATTAAAACTGAACAGCTTGTTTAAACAAATAAAGTTCTGTTTGATATTTTTGGCTGTTTGATTATAATAAAAGCAGTAGTAAAATTAACAAAACACTCGTGTAGAAATAATACCAGTAGGTCTGTGTTGTGCGAGCAAACTGTGCAGCATGTTTGTATTTTGCAGTGAGATGCTGAGCATGTGTGTGTAAAGTGATAGCTGTAATACTGCTTCACCAAGAGTGCCTTAAAATCTTGCCCACTTCACCTGAATTGAACATCTTTAGCAATGGCAAGAGCTGTCTTACGTTCCAGGGTTGTCTACCTTTTTAATCCCTAGGTAGAGTTCATCAAAACATTTTGACCACAAGCAAGACCCTATCTCCAGGGTTTTATTCCCATTGTTAGGGACAGGAAGCATGTGTGTGTATATATTATACATTTTAGGCTTGCACCGAGGTCCCTCCTATCGTGAACTCTGACCTTCCCCAGGATGCAAGCCCTCAACTGTTGCCTAACTCCCGGGTACTAATTTACTGCTAGGTTAACAAAGGCTTTAGGTGGAAAGCAACCATTTCTGTCTTGCCCAGGGAACAAACCTGGGATTCCTACTTGTGAATTGAGAATGTAGTCAGTGTACCATAGGACCCCTTCAATATCTTGACATCTTGCTTACTGGGCAGAAGTTGGCAATCCTGTTGAACATGGATCAGAAGTACAGTTGGAATATTGACCCCAGCTGTGGTACTTTCCTATTAGCTGCCTAGCCCTCAAGGTGATACATTACTGTGTGTTAAATGATCCATCCAGGTAAAACTACCAATTTTTTTCACCTCGGATATTTCAAATAGAAAGAGGAATCATCTTTGGCTTACTGTTTAAATTTGTTTGAGGTATAGTAATGCAGGTGTACTGCACATGGTGATGGTGGTGGTGCAGCAGCAAGAGATACTCCAGGTGCTATGTCTGTCATGGTGATGTCCCAGCTGGCTTGCTTGTGGGCTTTACATGGAGGTGGTTGAAGTACTGAGGGCTGTGAGAGAAACCCATTTGGTGGTGCAGTGTATGCAACTTAGTTTGTATACCCTGCCAAGTTGCCTATGTAATCTGGTAGGTTTGCCTTCATCAGACTGTCGGATGCTGAGGAGGAGGAGGATAGAAAGATTGGTACAGAGATCTTCATGGCTGTGTATTCAACAAGCTCCCTAAATCTGACGGAGAAGGTATCTTGTTTTCACTGTGGGTTATTTAGTGAAAGGTTGAAAACTTTTTCTTTCATAGATTTAAGCCGCCATATTCACCTAGCTTTGGGGATTGTGCATTGGTGAACACATTAGAAAGTAAGTTAACTTAGTGAGGATCAAGTATCTGGGGAGAAGGTCAGGGGCATTGTGTCTATGTGTTCACTTCTCTCATCCGTCCTCTTCTGGTAAGTGTTTTTGTACTGAGGAACTTATCGATTACATTCAGCCCAGGGGAGGTCCTAGGAGTGTGCTGTCTTCTGGACTGGTTATGTGGATTCGGGCAGAACGTCTTCTACTTTAGCAATGATTTTTTTGGTTGTAGCAGATTATTTCACATTTAAAAAGCTATGTGTGAGACCTAGGTTTTCTTCTTGTTCCTGAATATTCTGATGGCTCCAAGGGAATCGAGGGGGACCAACCAGAGTGCAATCATCCAAGAACGAGATATCAAGCTTTCTGGACCTGCTTTAAGTATAGAGTTTGATGACCATCAGAAAAAAAAGGAGAAGCAGAGGGGTCACCTTGCCGAACACATGAGAAGAGGTAATTTTATATTCTCTGAATAATAGATGTAAATCGTCACTGTAGCACAAGTGTACAGATGGATGGAGGTGGGGGGGGGGAGTGACGGTGGACTGTAAGGAGTGCTGCGTCCCTTCTCACCAAGCTGAGAGCCACTTTCCCAAAAAATCATATATAAATAAAAACTGAAATGTAAAAGATTCAATAAAAATTTTAAGGTATTCGTCCTGTATGTCTTCCCCTAACCCCTCCCCCTTGACTCCTTGACCCCTGCCCCTTGACCCCTTCTCCTTGACCCTTTCTTGACCCCCCTCCTTGACCCCTTTTCATTGACCCCCTCTCCTTGATGCCTCCCCTTTGAACCCTCTTGACCCCTTCTCCTTGACTCCTCCTCCTTGACCATTCACCTCAACCCTTTCCCTTCAACCTTTCCCCTTTGATCCCTTCCTTCAACCCTCCCCCTAACCCATTCCATTGGCCCCTTCCCATGATCACCACCAGCTACAGCCCATCGCTACCTGCAACACCCCATCACCACCAGGAAAAGCCCATTATCACCAGGAACACCCCATCACCAGCAACAACAAGCAACACCCCATCACCAGCAACAACAAGCAACACCCAGCAACAACAAGCAACACCCCACATCACCAGCAACACAAGCAACACCCCATCACCAGCAACAAAAACCACAACACCTCTCCCAGCTTGCTCACCTTCTTGCACTTATAATGGTAATGCTCTCTCATATTCCTATCCCTCCTCTCTTGTTGATAAGCATTAAAGAGATACTGAAAATTCTTGTATACAATGAAGGTTGTGGAGCTCTTACTGGTCAATAACAGACCAGTACCAAACTGGATGTACTACAACCATCCTATGAAAGATGTAACTGTCTATTCACTTGATCACCGTCTTCAAGGCGCTGTGTAAATGGCTGAAGGGAAGGCGATAAACTACATATTGTTATGGAGTCTGTGTCTGTGTATGTCGGAGCTTGCCATCGGTCGTTCACGGTATTGATAAACTGTAACCTGCTCGAGGGAATACCCAGAGCTAGTGAATTGATTACTGTAAGCTACGTCTGTGATGAGTCTTTGTTCACTCTGAAGCAGGTCTAACGAACCTGGTTCACCTTGCTCACTATGAACTAGGTCCATGATGAACCCTTGTTTACTGTGAACCAGGTCTGTAATGAGCCTTTGTTCACTTCAAACCAGATTCATGATGAACCCTTGATCAATGTGAACCACATCTGTACATACTCCTGTGAACCAGATATAATATGTACTCTTGTGCACTGTGAACCAGTATATATGTACTCTTGAGCACTGTGAACCAGATATATATGTACTCTTGTGCACTGTGAACCAGATATATATGTACTCTTGTGCACTGTGAACCAGTATATATGTACTCTTGTGCACGTGAACCAGTATATATGTACTCTTGGCACTGTGAACTAGTATATTATGTATCTTGGCACTGAACCAGATATATATGTACTCATTGAGGAACTAGTATGACACTACAGATATATATGTACTCTTGTGCACTGTGAACCAGATATATATGACTTGTACTTGAACGGTATTGTACTTGGCACTGTGAACCAGGTATATTATGTACGCTTGTGCACTGAACCAGGTATATATGTACTCATGTGACTGTGAACCAGGTATATAATGTACTCATGTACGTTTTCGTGACAGATATAGTACTGTGGCACTGGAACCAGATATATATGTTCTCATGT
>WNGS01006636.1:1124504-1146599 GCA_020271785.1 Procambarus virginalis | reverse complement strand
GTATGATGAGTTTTGTTATGAAGATGAGAATAATATTATTAATATTTGTTATCGCTGACTAGGACCTTGGGGGGGGAGGTGTTTCTCTCTTATCATCTTGAGGTTATGTTGAGATGATTTCGGGCTTTAGTGTCCCCCGCGCCCGGTCTCGACCAGGCCTCCACCCCCAGAAAGCATCCCGTGACAGCTGACTAACACCCAGGTACCTATTTTACTGCTAGGTAAAGGGGCATAGGGTGAAAGAAACTCTGACCATTGTTTCTCTCCGGCGCCCGGGATCGAACCCAGGACCACAGGATCACAAGTACCCACGTGCTGTCCACTCGGCCGACCGGCTCTTGTGATGTGTGCACATCGTGTCGCGGGTTACTTCTTATTGTTTACAGTAACATTAGTTTACCATTTTGTCCCTCGTACTGAAATATCTGCTTCAGTTTACAATTATTTTAACTTTTATATTAGCAAAGTATTTTTTGCTGAAGTATTCCCTTCTGTGTATTTTAGATATATTGATGAAAAGATACTTTTCGTAAGGTGAGGATTACTTGACCTCCTCAGTTGTTGATTCTCTATCTGGAACTCAAAGTCCCAAGTAGCACGGGCTATGGTGAGCCCGTACTGAACATTTCCTGTACCCGTCCTCAGTGTGGAGTGATGCTAATACCATCATCTCGGCCAGACTTTTCATAGCAAAAATGAGCATAGACTTCCGCAGTTCATTTTTATCCAAACTCTAATTACCTTAATTAACAATCAAACCAGCGCCATTATGCCCAACCGTACAAGAGCCTCCAGCAGGGAGTCGTAACAAGCGGGGTTAAGGACACTCTTGAACTCACTCAACAATTTAAACGGTCACTCACGCAATACTTTATTTGTAATTTCACTGAACATGAGTTTTATCTCATTAAATTTTACGACTAATATTTAACGGCGGCTCGGAGTTCTTTTTTTTAATAGATCTCCTTTTAATTTTGGGAGAATTTTAATTGCTGGCGTTGTTTATAGAGCCGTGCTGCCTGCACGAGTTAGGCTTAAGCGCTTGTCTCATTGACTGCACCGTCAAGAGTTACAGGCAGTGCTTCAGGCAGTGCTTCAGGCAGTGCTTCAGGCAGTGCTCCACGCAGTGCTCCAGGCAGTGCTCCAGGCAGTGCTTCAGGCAGTGCTTCAGGCAGTGCTTCAGGCAGTGCTTCAGGCAGTGCTCCAGGCAGTGCTCCAGACAGTGCTCCAGGCAGTGCTTCAGGCAGTGCTTCAGGCAGTGCTCCAGGCAGTGCTCCAGGCAGTGCTTCAGGCAGTGCTTCAGGCAGTGCTTCAGGCAGTGCTCCAGGCAGTGCTCCAGACAGTGCTCCAGACAGTGCTTCAGGCAGTGCTTCAGGCAGTGCTCCAGGCAGTGCTCCAGGCAGTGCTTCAGGCAGTGCTTCAGGCAGTGCTTCACGCAGTGCTCCAGGCAGTGCTTCAGGCAGTGCTTCAGGCAGTGCTTCAGGCAGTGCTCCAGGCAGTGCTTCAGGCAGTGCTTCAGGCAGTGCTTCAGGCAGTGCTTCAGGCAGTGCTTCAGGCAGTGCTCCAGGCAGTGCTTCAGGCAGTGCTCCAGACTGTGCTCCAGGCAGTGCTTCAGGCAGTGCTTCAGGCAGTGCTCCAGGCAGTGCTTCAGGCAGTGCTTCAGGCAGTGCTCCAGGCAGTGCTTCAGGCAGTGCTTCAGGCAGTGCTTCAGGCAGTGCTCCAGACTGTGCTCCAGGCAGTGCTTCAGGCAGTGCTTCAGGCAGTGCTTCAGGCAGTGCTCCAGGCAGTGCTCCAGGCAGTGCTCCAGGCAGTGCTCCAGGCAGTGCTCCAGGCAGTGCTCCAGGCAGTGCTCCAGACTGTGCTCCAGGCAGTGCTTCAGGCAGTGCTTCAGGCAGTGCTTCAGGTAGTGCTCCAGGCAGTGCTCCAGGCAGTGCTTCAGGCAGTGCTTCAGGCAGTGCTTCAGGCAGTGCTCCAGGCAGTGCTCCAGGCAGTGTTCCAGGCAGTGCTTCAGGCAGTGCCCCAGACTGTGCTCCAGGCAGTGCTTCAGGCAGTGCTTCAGGCAGTGCTTCAGGTAGTGCTCCAGGCAGTGCTCCAGGCAGTGCTTCAGGCAGTGCTTCAGGCAGTGCTCCAGGCAGTGTTCCAGGCAGTGCTTCAGGCAGTGCTCCAGACTGTGCTTCAGGCAGTGCTTCAGGCAGTGCTCCAGACTGTGCTTCAGGCAGTGCACCAGACAATGCACCAGACAGTGCACCAGACAGTGCACCAGACAGTGCACCAGGCAGTGCACCAGACTGTTCTTCACTGAGAAATACTGGATGAGAAAGAGCGTGGCGCCGCTGCTCTGAACAATTACCTGCGTCCTTCATACAGGTCACTGGGAACAGTGACTCACGCCTGACAACAGTGACTCACGCCTGACAACAGTGACTCACGCATAACAACAGTGACTCATGGATGAGATGAAGCTGTGAAGAAGTCCATGACGCTGGCTATGTCTCTCACTGTATCTATCCCAGGAGAATAACGGGACAAGTGTTACTAACGCCGGAAGGTAAACACACTGTTATCCCTTTTGCCTTGTTTGTCCAACATTGACACACTGATTTGTTGTTTATCTTAAGAGCGCCACTAAGAGCTGCACTCAGGTCTCCTTCACTTAAGAGCGCCAGTAAGAGCTGCACTCAGGTCTCCTTCACTTAAGAGCGCCAGTAAGAGCTGCACTCAGGTCTCCTTCACTTAAGAGCGCCAGTAAGAGCTGCACTCAGGTCTCCTTCACTTAAGAGCGCCAGTAAGAGCTGCACTCAGGTCTCCTTCACTTAAGAGCGCCAGTAAGAGCTGCACTCAGGTCTCCTTCACTTAAGAGCGCCAGTAAGAGCTGCACTCAGGTCTCCTTCACTTAAGAGCGCCACTAAGAGCTGCACTCAGGTCTCCTTCAGTCACACTCAACTTCCTCAAGACTCTCAACAACGCTCTCAAACCTCGAGGAATTAAACAACTACTTATCCAGTTTGGATACAAATTGGATTAGTTTCGTTACAGGAAGCAGTCAGGGACGCAGGGGTACAGGAGGCAGCCAGGGACGCAGGGGTACAGGAAGCAGCCAGGGACGCAGGGGTACAGGAAGCAGTCAGGGACGCAGGGGTACAGGAAGCAGTCAGGGACGCAGGGGTACAGGAAGCAGTCAGGGACGCAGGGGTACAGGAAGCAGTCAGGGACGCAGGGGTACAGGAAGCCGTCAGGGACGCAGGGGTACAGGAAGCAGCCAGGGACGCAGGGGTACAGGAAGCAGCCAGGGACGCAGGGGTACATGAAGCAGCCAGGGACGCAGGGGTACAGGAAGCAGTCAGGGACGCTGGGGTACAGGAAGCAGCCAGAGACGCAGGGGTACAGGAAGCAGCCAGGGACGCAGGGGTACAGGAAGCAGCCAGGGACGCAGGGGTACAGGAAGCAGCCAGGGACGCTGGGGTACAGGAAGCAGCCAGGGACGCAGGGGTACAGGAGGCAGCCAGGGACGCAGGGGTACAGGAGGCAGCTAGGGACGCTGGGGTACAGGAAGCAGCCAGAGACGCAGGGGTACAGGAGGCAGCCAGGGACGCAGGGGTACAGGAAGCAGCCAGAGACGCAGGGGTACAGGAAGCAGCCAGAGACGCAGGGGTACAGGAAGCAGTCAGGGACGCTGGGGTACAGGAAGCAGCCAGAGACGCAGGGGTACAGGAGGCAGCCAGGGACGCAGGGGTACAGGAAGCAGCCAGAGACGCAGGGGTACAGGAGGCAGCCAGGGACGCAGGGGTACAGGAAGCAGCCAGGGACGCAGGGGTACAGGAAGCAGCCAGAGACGCAGGGGTACAGGAAGCAGCCAGAGACGCAGGGGTACAGGAAGAAGCCAGGGACGCAGGGGTACAGGAAGCAGCCAGAGACGCAGGGGTACAGGAAGCAGCCAGGGACGCAGGGGTACAGGAAGCAGCCAGAGACGCAGGGGTACAGGAAGCAGTCAGGGACGCAGGGGTACAGGAAGCAGCCAGGGACGCAGGGAGCGGGGGCCGAGGTGTGGACGTCTCAGGGTGTGGCGTGACGCACTAACCACACGGCCACACCGGCAATAAAAGTCTTTATTGGCCCTTAAGGACCTGAATGTCCTCGGCCAGTTACTGCCACTCACCCGCCGGACAGTGACCACTGTCTACGGTGACCACTCACCCGGGGTACAGTGACCAGGCAGTGATCACTGCCCCACCCAGGACCCGCGGGATCGCTCCACAAGTGTTATAAGTAGTAAAGTGGTAAGGTTGGCTCAAGGAGAGGGCGGGACCGACTTGTTAAGTGGCGGGTCACTGTAAGTGACAGTCAGTGACAGGTTGAATGAGTGACGGAGACTGAGAATGAGTGACTGAGCTGATAATTGAGAAACAGAGGTGCACCGACAGCAACTGATACAGTGAACTAAGTACAGTGAGTGACACAGACAGTGACGTACGTAATGAGTGACAGAAACTGTAGAGACAATGACAGTGACAGAGAGAGCTGGGCGACAGAGATTGAGTGACTTACACACTGAGTGACACACCGTAATGGATGATAACAATGAGTGACAGAGGCAGCTGCGAGACAGAGGCAGCTGTGAGACAGAGGCAGCTGCGAGACAGAGGCAGCTGTGAGACAGAGGCAGCTGCGAGACAGGCAGCTGCGAGACAGGCAGCTGTGAGACAGAGGCAGCTGCGAGACAGGCAGCTGTGAGACAGAGGCAGCTGTGAGACAGAGGCAGCTGTGAGACAGAGGCAGCTGTGAGACAGAGGCAGCTGTGAGACAGAGGCAGCTGCGAGACAGGCAGCTGCGAGACAGGCAGCTGCGAGACAGAGGCAGCTGTGAGACAGGCAGCTGCGAGACAGGCAGCTGCGAGACAGAGACAGAGGCCAACATAAGAACTGCATTTAGAATTTGTGTAAGGAATCGTTCAGGACCTTGTATACCACTTATGTCAGACCAATCTTGGAATATGCAGCTCCAGCCTGGAGTCCATACCTAGTTAAACACAAGACAAAGTTAGAGAAGATTCAGAGATATGCTACCAGACTGGCCCCTGAACTGAGAGGTATGAACTACGAGGAAAGCCTAAGGGAAATAAACCTCATCTCCCCTGGAAGACAGAAGAGTAAGGGGTGACATGATCACCACCTACAAAATTCTCAGAGGAATTGACAGGGTGGACAAAGTATTTACCAAGGGTGAAACACGAACAAGGGGACACATGTGGAAACTGAGTACCTAAATGAGACGGACATTAGACATAATTTTTTCAGTGTCAGAGTAGTTAGTAAATGGAATGCACTAGGCAGTGATGTGGTGGAGGCTGACTCCATACACAGTTTCAAGTGTAGATATGATAGAGCCCAGTAGGCTCAGGAATGTGTACACCAGTTGAGAGGCGGGACCAAGAGCCAGAGCTCAACCTCCGCAGGCACAGCTAGGTGGAGTAACAGATCCAATGAGAGAAAAGTGGTCATTAATGAGAGAGATGTCTTCATGTTGCGAGTGCAAGAAGTGAGAAAGGTTGAGAGAGAGAGAAGAGAGTGAGGGGGAGAGATAAGAGGCGGCACGACAGAGGTAAGACAGCTCCTCCTCCAGAGAGTCGCCCTTGGGTACCACAAGGACCACCAGCCAAGTGGCAGTGTTGTGGCTTACTGCGATAACGGCAGTGGTGTGTGTGTGTGTGTGTGTGTGTGTGTGTGTGTGTGTGTGTGTGTGTGTGTGTGTGTGTGTGTGTGTGTGTGTGTGTAGGCAAGAGTACTCGCACTACCCTGTGTTGTGTGTGTGGTTTATACACTCGACACACTACCAGGTGTGTGGTTTCTGCACCCGACACATTACCAGGTGTGTGGTAGGTTGTGAACCACATATAACCATATGACTCAAGTTCTGCCCAGCAGGCAGCCCGTCCTCCAAACAAAGACCCAAAAGTGATTCCATCCACCCGCCAACCCCCCTCCCCCCCAGGTGTTTATGAATGAAAAACGGTTTACACACGACTTACAACTGCTGACGTTCGAACACTTCCGGAACAAGTGCTTCACTGACGACTGGTGTTCGAACCACAACGCTGTAAATGCTTTACCCACGTACTACAAATACAAATAATCGCCAACAGAACCTAAGCACCTAACCTAACCAATGCCTATATATGCACAATATGCTAATATATACAAATATTAATTTATATTTGAGAAAATTCCAATTTTGAATGAACAGCAAGTTAACATTTATTAATGCGTCTTTGGGGTCGACCGCTGGATGGAATGGTCTTGATCTGAGGACGGGCTACCCACCGAGCCTTCATAAGGGGAACATTTCATGAATGGGGGAGAAAGAGTCCACATGCCAAACGGGTTCTCTATTGTCGAGGATGACAGGAGGACTCTCAGAGGACTCCTGCGAGGAGTCCTCAGAGAGAATGCAGTTCTGCCACCAAAGAGAGAGTACCAAACCGGTAGGCAACAGCCACCGAGGGTGAGGACTTCTCGTGTAATTAGTGAGCTGCTCTGGACAAGCTCACACACACTCGCAGCTTGTCTCCCTCACATGGCGCAGAAGGTACTGAAAACTGGCTCAATTTGTCCCTAGAATTTAATCAGTTATGTTTTACTTGCTTTTTGACACGCTGTACTCCACTTCATATAGTCTAGGGTAGCTGCACTAATGCAGATGTACCTCATGTATTAATAATAATAAAAGTTTGATGGGGTTCTGGGAGTTCCTCTAGCTCCCAAGCCCGGCCGGAGCCAGGGAGGTGTGGACTATCTACACCAGTTTGGTGATCTTCGCTCCACACGACACTGAACTTATCCACTCTACACAGTTGGTGTCAACACTGACCAGGTCTCTTGACAACCTCACTATGCCACTTACCATTTGCTTTATGTTGACAGTATGGACTGAAGCCCTGGAGCTCTCCTGCCTTCTGTGCTCACAAGGTAAACCCCGTATACTGGTGATCCCTACTGGAGCTTCAAGACACGGGTTCGACTCCCACACCACGTCTGTCCCTCTTGATTCACCATTTCACAGCACACCGTCCAGACCAATACGAGTGCATGAAGCCAAGATACCCGGTGCGTGAGCGGGTGCGTGAGCCAGTGCGTGCGTGAGTGCGTGGGTCCAGGAGACCAAGAGCTTGAGCAGAGAGGAGTCGGTGTAGGACGATACAAATATTCAAGGCCTTGAGCCAACTGCTTGAATCATCAACTATTCTAGAAGATATTTTTGATGGAATATTTTCTTTCTTTGTCATCTTGAGTTGTTCACTCTTGGTGAGGTAAGTTTGTCGAACACTTTATTCTGCTTCTTTCTCGTGGCTTAGGCAAAGACACTGTTGTTGCCGCCACTGTGGCTAAGGTGCGCCTGACAGCTCGGTGGACAGCGCATCGGATTCGTAGTCCTGTAGTTCTGGGTTCGATCCCCGGTGGAGGCGGTGACAAATGGGCAAAATGTTTTTCACCCTGATGCCCCTGTTACCTAGCTGTAAATAGGTACCTGGGAGTTAGACAGCTGCTCCGGTGTAGCAGCAGCAGTACAGTCGTTGTGGGTTAGTTCTCACCTCCAGTTATTGGGTCGTGCATCTCTAGGTGTGGAGGGACGAGTCTGGCCGCTTCCGGTCGCTGAGACAGATGCCAAGTTTAGTAGCAATAAATTTGTAATTGCGATAAATGTCGATTTGTTTACTGGAGAAAACTTCATTGTAAGTGCTGAAGTGCATCATTCATCATCGAATGATCGGTTTCATAATTGTTCATTATTTTTTATAAGATAAAGCAAAAGAACACGAAACAATGGATACAAATTGGAGAAGTTTAGATTCAAGAAGACTTGGGTAAATACTGGTTAAGAAACAGGGTTGTTAATTTATATAAATTACTGGATAATTTAATAAACATTGGATCTCCAGATTGGTTTAGGCTTAGGTTACACACACACATATATATATATATATCAATGAGTTTCGTTGGATACAAGTTTGAGCTGCATCGTATGTGCCAATAGGCAGCAATTGCATGTATTCTTGTGTTGATATTTGTATGTTCCTTTGCTTATTTTGTGTTTCTTTAGATTTAAATAAACTCAAAGTGGACAGCTCTCGTTCCAGGATCTCACTGTAAAGATACCATGTTAGCACTGATTACTAATATGAATCAAAGCCGTATTATCCCTTCAAACTTGTATGTCATCAAACAAGCCATGTCCGTGGGTGACAAATCTCTGTTCTGGGTAGCTTATCCACAGAGAAATTATAAATAATTTTGTTCAGTGTCAGGATAGGAAAACAAACAGAACACAAAACTCGAAACCCGGGATTATTATGCATGGGGTATATGCAAATATGGGCTTTCAAGAAAAACTAATTGAATGTGCATATATGAGCACACAAAAACTGCAGGAACATTCTCATACAGGTAAATGTTGTTCCAAATTAAAAAAAAAATCCATCCAGAACTGCATCAAAGTTCAATAAGCAAGAAAGAATGCTATGGCAGGGATTGCCCTAATTTTTTTTATGTCGGCAGAACCAAGTGAATGAATTCAACTGAACACTAGACAAGCTGCTATCGAAACGGCAACAGCACTACATATCAGGGAGATTTTTCAGCAATTAGAAAAAATGACAAATGGCTAGAAATGACAAGGCTCTACCACTAACTCGGTCAAATGCTAGACAGACGCAAGCACAGTGTCACCCCTATCACAACCACAGATATTAACACGAAGTAAAGTATTCAACACTTCCACAAATACGATAACATCATTTATATCTCCAACATTCAGGATATCAAAACATACAAAACAAAGTTAATTTTATAACATTCTAAATGATGCAAATGCATTCTTTGCAGCTTTAACTGAAACTCTCACAAAGGCCAATATATCAGTAAGATATGCATATAAAATTACAAGCTTTTCAGATGCGACAGGAAACACAGGCTCCAGGGAGGAGTCCGCCTGTACATCAAAGACAAACTCGTCTGCACCGAGTTGCTGAACACAACAAACAATATGGTAGACGAGTTAATAATCAAAATAGAGATCCTATATGTGATTGTTCTCGTATACAGATAATCATATGTAAATCCTCAGATGTTTAGACCGAAAATAGAACGCTGCTTTGAAAACCTTCCAAACACAGCCACAAACATCATCGTCCACAGGGATGTCATCGTCCACAGGGGATGTCATCTACGGCATCTACAATGAAGGAACGTGGCAAATGCACTTATACCAGAGAATCCCAGGAAGTTTTCTAAATGAACAGTTACACACAAATAACCGCTTACAGATGTGTGTGAATTATTTGCCTTAAACCAGCAAATAGTAGAACCAACTAGAAAATAAAACGTCCTAAACCTTATTTTCACAATGATCAACTGGTTTGGGACATGATTACAAATACCTGTTACTCGGATCACAACCTAATCGCTCGACGCTCACACAAACATAAGCAATAGATCAGTACAGTCAATCTCAAACCCAAGGGGAAGAAAATTCCATATATTAAATCTATATAAATAAAAATGGAAATGTTCGTTTATTCAAAATCGCTAATCTCCGAAAGTTTTTCACCGATTGCATTGAAATTTTCACACAACGTTCCATTCGTATCCGGCCAAGTTTTTGTATACATACTATATAGATATCATGTCTGTGACGGTAAAAATCATGTATATTCTGAAAAACTGTTTTTTCAAGTGTATTTCTTGTGAGGGAAATCTTCGATACCTCTTTACCGTTTGCTTTGAAATTTTGACACAATGTTGCATTCGAATAGGCGCATCTTTTTTATACCTATATAGATGCCACACCTGTGACAGGTAAAAACATGCGTTTTTGAAAAACAGCGCTATCTGTTGCACATAATGGCAACATGCACGCTATACTAAATGTCATGAATTCCATTTCAATGTTTCCGATTGCATTGATAAATTTTATTTTCATAGATTTCGATTTATTTTATTTTTTACTGAAATATTTTGTGTGACATTGTTTTGGAATTGGGCTGTGGTGTTTACCATACCGTTCATTTCGTAAGTATAAGTATAGATGCCACACCTGTGACAGGTAAAACTATGCTTTTCTTGACAAACAGCGCCATCTGTTGCCTGTAAGAGCAACAAACATGCTATACTAAATACATATTTACATATGTACATAAATATGTACATATGTTACAATTCCATTTCAATGTTTCTGATTGCATTGATAAATTTAATTTTCATAGATTTTGATTTATTTTCATTTTGATTTAAATATTTTGTGTGACATTGTGTTGGAATTGAGCTGTGTTGTTTACCAGACCGGTCATTTCGCGAGTATAGTTAATTTTTTATTTTAATATTTTCATATAATTTTTTAACTTTTTTTTATATATTTCAGTGATGGGAACATCAGATCACTTGATGTTCCCAATTTTCTGATGGGAACATCAGACCATTTGGGAAGTCATCAGACGAGGTAGGAGAGAATGGTGGGGAGGACTGGGGGACAAGGCTGAGCCACAGCAACGCGTGGCCGGGTACCGCTAGTTTTACTAATAAATTAATTAATTTGGAGCAAATAAACAAAGAGCTCAAAGAAATATACTGAGAAGAACGGCTAGATAATGCAAATCTAAATCAGTGCCTGGAGAAAGTAGGAGCAACAGCACTAGAAATATGCTCAAGCCCCGTACCACTAAGAAAAAAATAGAAGTTGCAAATTGGAACGAGAAAGACGTTCTTTTCCTGTAGGCGAAGAAAACAAATCACAAAACTACTGGAAGGTCGCACACTGTCCCAGCAACAACAAGGAAGACGTTGTAGAGAAACAGAAACGATCGAGCTAAAGCTACAAGAATTATACAAGATTCAGGAATTATAAGAAGAATTATATATATTTAAAGAATATAAGAATTATAAGAAGAATTATATATACATATATATAAAAAATATACAAGAATTATAAGAATAATTCAACAAAGAGAGCAAAAAGCTATTAAGTGAAATCGAGAGGAAACCAAAATACTTGTATGTAAAATCTGGAACAAAGTTACATTGAGCCCTTGAGAAAGGGTGATGGAACTTTCACAGATGACAACAAAGAAACGAGTGAAATACTGAGGCTACAATTTGAAAAAATGCTGAGAACTTAATAAACACTTCAAAAGGATACCTGATCAACTGGACTATGATTTATATGTCAGACTGCGAGCAGCCACGTCTGAAAGCCTGGTTGACCAGATTACCAACCTGAAGGCCTGATCAGAGACCGGACCACAGGGACATTGATACCAGGAATCAACATAAGTTGGGAGTGAAGTTGTGGAGGCAGACTCCATGCACAACTTTAAATGAAGACATAGCAGAGCCCAGTAGGCTCTAAAACCTCTTCACCAGACGATTAAGGTTCGAGAGATGGGACCCAAGAGCCGTGTCTCATCCCCCCCACAAATACAACTAGATGAGCAAATAATGTTGTAATGTGTCTGCTCGCCACAGTTGCTTGTGGCAGAGGTGGAGCTCAAGAGGACCTGAGTGTTGGCGGATGTCATCGTCAACGCTTGGAAAACGTTTGTGCACCAGTAACTGATGTCCCAGTGTTGACCCTCACCTGTGTGACATCTATCTACTGCATAATCAATACCCGCATCCTCCAAAAACCATTATCATAGTGTAAGTGATCAATACTGGTCCGTAGAACATCAATATAGATCAGGACGTTCTTGAATGTTCATTGTATCTCAGCCTTTCTAGCCACTGCACTGCGCAGAGCGCCTTAAGGCGTTGGACCGAGGGTGCGCAGTGCACCACAAGGCGATCACAGGTATATGGTAGGAGTCACAACTGGCGCAGCGGTCACTTGGGTACGAGATGGAGGCCAGAGGCCGCCAGTGAGCGTCCGCCATTTTAAACAAAATTCCCAGCCTGCCCCACGGCCGTGGGCAGCCTCTGGGTCATGGTAGCAACAATGTCTGACGCAGCCACATCCAGCTCATTCACACACTGAACATTCATATGACAAACTCATTATAATAAGTTATTACAAAAACAATTAGTATGGTGAGCTGAGTGGTGGTCAGCTTAGTGTGGTGAGCTGAGTGGTGGTCAGCTTAGTGTGGTGAGCTGAGTGGTGGTCAGCTCCACTCTTCAGTCTTGTCTGTCACCATTATTGGGCTCACTACATAGTATCTAAAATAGTACAAAGCAAATTTATCAAAATGGACTTGCAAATCATCATAATAACAAATTAGTATAATCTAATGTATATGATATTTAGAAATATCAAGTAGACCAATAACAGAATGGTCTATCACCCTGAACAATAATTAATAGATCCACCAGCTCAGATTAAAGGTCAAGTTACTTATGGATAAAGTTTTCTTATCTAATTGGAAGACATTTATTTTAGCACATTGCTCCACATATGGTAGACAGGATTAACTTCAACATTGTTCCACATATGATGGTAGGACACGGGGTCATGGTAGCATTGTGATGTAGGATATAATGAATCTGACGTGATTCTGATATGATTTTGATATGATATAGAAATAATACATTTCTTAGACAATAATGTTGACAAAATGGCTAACATTTCCCATAAGATTTATTTACATATACATATACATATATATATATATATATATATATATATATATATATATATATATATATATATAATACAAGATTTATATATAAATATACAACAATACAAGATATTATATATATATATATATATATATATATATATATATATATATATATATATATATATATATATATATATATACTGAATCAAGATTGATATATTAAATGATACAAGAAATATATATCCAAAGATACAAGATTTAAATATCTTATTATATCTTTACTTTAAAGAGTAGACTAACGGGTGACCTAACTGAAAACTTTAATATAGTAAATAACATCAAAACACTTAAATGGGAAGAACTATTTTAGATACTGGTAGAGTCAAGTAGAATTCAGTCAGCAATGTAAGCCGGAGGGACTGGAGAGAGAGCCTTCTGCTTCGTTACACAGATCTTCTCTATCCAAAGTGAAGTTTGTGTAGTGTATATATATATATTCCTAGCCAAGAGGTCCTGGATAGTCTGCCTCTCCCGTGCACCCCCATATAAACTTAGCGGGGGATACAAACATATAAGACAATCCGTGGTTCCAGCATTTACACCAAACATTCAGTTTATCTCAACAAATGTAAACTAAAATGCAAATTTAACAACTAGGATTCGCAATTGAACTCTTGTTTTTCAAAATAATGCTTGAAAAAAATCATTCGAATTCTTATGCAAACATTCAGTTCTGTTTCCCCCCAATCCAATCATCCATACTAAAGTGTGGTGTGAGCTGCCAGCTTTGTCAGTGGTCCAACTCTTGTTCCACGAGGCCCTTCCCGCCCTCCCAGCCCACCCACCCACAACCATTACTTTAATAGTTCCAGCAAAGATTCAGAATATCAACACTGGTCTGTGTGTAACTGGTGAGTACTAAACCAACAGCGCCAGACACTCCACTTTGATTATTACGAAATACTTACCGCCACAAGTGGCCTCGCGCCACAAGCGGCCTCGCGCCACAAGCGGCCTCGCGCCACAAGCGGCCTCGCGCCACAAGCGGCCTCGCGCCACAAGTGGCCTCGCGCCACAAGCGGCCTCGCGCCACAAGCGGCCTCGCGCCACAAGCGGCCTCGCGCCACAAGCGGCCTCGCGCCACAAGCGGCCTCGCGCCACAAGCGGCCTCGCGCCACAAGCGGCCTCGCGCCACAAGCGGCCTCGCGCCACAAGCGGCCTCGCGCCACAAGCGGCCTCGCGCCACAAGCGGCCTCGCGCCACAAGCGGCCTCGCGCCACAAGCGGCCTCGCGCCACAAGCGGCCTCGCGCCACAAGCGGCCTCGCGCCACAAGCGGCCTCGCGCCACAAGCGGCCTCGCGCCACAAGCGGCCTCCCGCCACATGCGGCCTCACGCCACATGCGGCCTCACGCCACATGTGGCCTCACGCCACATGTGGCCTCACGCCACATGTGGCCTCACGCCACAAGTGGCCTCACGCCACATGTGGCCTCACGCCACAAGTGGCGAGGAGCTCTTGCAGCGTTGGTGTGGCTGCTGCAGGCTGTTGCCTCAGGCTGTCCAACCATCTTACCGCCCAGGATATAAAACATCTCTTCTGCAAGTTGCCAGAACACGGTTACAGCCCCGCTCCTGTGCCAGGTAAGTCCACTACGGGCTCACCATAGCCCGTGCTACTTGCCCCGCTCCTGTGCTAGGTAAGTCCACTACGGTCTCACCATAGCCCGTGCTACTTGCCCCGCTCCTGTGCCAGGTAAGTCCACTACGGTCTCACCATAGCCCGTGCTACTTGCAACTTTTGTACCGAGTAGCTGAATCTATAACAACATGCAGGTTGCTCATTGTCAGAGACAAGAAGCCTTTTAGCCGTACAGCGGGTCCTTCTAGTCAGTGATCAACCTTCCAGAGGTTAGTCATAGTTAGGATGCTAGTTCGATCCCCATCCTGTTCCAATGATTTTCTTTATATATATATATATATATATATATATATATATATATATATATATATATATATATATATATATATATATATATATATATATATATATATATATAATCACGTTACGATAATTTCCTTGTGTACATTAAAGAAGGTGTCAGACATCAGAACAAAACAGGACAAAGACAGGATACAGACTGGAAAGTTTCACTGATTTATTAAATAATTGGGTAAAG
Source organism: Procambarus virginalis (assembly GCA_020271785.1). Lineage (NCBI taxonomy): Eukaryota > Metazoa > Arthropoda > Malacostraca > Decapoda > Cambaridae > Procambarus > Procambarus virginalis. The sequence continues at coordinate 1,131,820 of WNGS01006636.1, read as the reverse complement.
ATTTCTTTGGAAATATTGTAGCGGATTACGGAGCATGAGAGTAGCATGCTGGAGCAAGTGCACGCGAGAGTGTGTGTGAGTGCAGGAGAGGCGGGGCGACATGAGAGGGGGCGGGAAGGGCACAATAAACCAAGGAACAGGTATGAAAAATAAAAATGGAAGATGGAATAGAGAGTGTAGAGAGAAGTATTAGGACCATGTAGGAGCCTTGACTGAGCACGGAGAAGTATTAGGACCATGGAGGAGCCTTGACTGAGCACGGAGAAGTATTAGGACCATGTAGGAGCCTTGACTGAGCACGGAGAAGTATTAGGACCATGGAGGAGCCTTGACTGAGCACGGAGAAGTATTAGGACCATGTAGGAGCCTTGACTGAGCACGGAGAAGTATTAGGACCATGTAGGAGCCTTGACTGAGCACGGAGAAGTATTAGGACCATGGAGGAGCCTTGACTGAGCACGGAGAAGTATTAGGACCATGGAGGAGCCTTGACTGAGCACGGAGAAGTATTAGGACCATGGAGGAGCCTTGACTGAGCACGGAGAAGTATTAGGACCATGGAGGAGCCTTGACTGAGCACGGAGAAGTATTAGGACCATGGAGGAGCCTTGACTGAGCACGGAGAAGTATTAGGACCATGGAGGAGCCTTGACTGAGCACGGAGAAGTATTAGGACCATGGAGGAGCCTTGACTGAGCACGGAGAAGTATTAGGACCATGGAGGAGCCTTGACTGAGCACGGAGAAGTATTAGGACCATGGAGGAGCCTTGACTGAGCACGGAGAAGTATTAGGACCATGGAGGAGCCTTGACTGAGCACGGAGAAGTATTAGGACCATGGAGGAGCCTTGACTGAGCACGGAGAAGTATTAGGACCATGGAGGAGCCTTGACTGAGCACGGAGAAGTATTAGGACCATGGAGGAGCCTTGACTGAGCACGGAGAAGTATTAGGACCATGGAGGAGCCTTGACTGAGCACGGAGAAGTATTAGGACCATAGAGGAGCCTTGACTGAGCACGGAGAAGTATTAGGACCATAGAGGAGCCTTGACTGAGCACGGAGAAGTAAGCGGGCAAGAGGAAGCACGGAAGTCGCACGAGGGAGGAGGAGGAGGATGAAGGCGCGTGAGAGGTGCTTGTAGAGGCGGGGAGGGTGCTTGAGGGAGTCATCTGTGAGGTCGTGAGCGGGTCACGTCTCAGCCAGGCCACGGAGGTCATCTCCGGATGGCCACTACAGATGTCCACATTAATGGTCAACAGCTCTTACGTGCTGGTGCCACCTCTGGGGGTGGCTTGATCTTCATTACTCACTCGCCAGTAGCGCCGGACACCAACTGCTCCTACCACTCTCCTCTACCGCCTGAGTGTATGTAACTAATCATCCCAGGAACATCATTCACAAGATTAGTGACATCATTAGAATACTGACCCGTGTATGGGAACATTCCTGCTATTTAAGCTTGCCATATATACAAGTGACGCTCACACCTTTCTTAATAATGCTCTGTTAGGAACGTTAGCTCCAGACCTTTGGAGTTGCTCAGGAAGATCTGATATGTTTTATTAATTAGAAGTTTTATGATATAAACCATTGTTCTTGATGGGCCTCAGTTGGCACACTTGTGAGACGTTATGTAAGGGTCTTTCTACACTGTAATCTGTGATGATTGATCCAGTACATGTTAGGCTGTTTGCTGCCACTGTTGTCTGAGAGCGTAACTGCGCAGTGTCAAGATGATAACGTCAGGACGGGACTGGTATTAAACGTGTATATCATCAACCAAGTATATATGTCTTGCTTAACATTGAGCAATACCTGTGTCGCGGAGTCTGGAGATGAGCCGCCTCGACTGATTCAGTTTTGCAAATCATATTTGCATTCAAATATGGATATTGAGAGCGGAGTTGTTGCTTCTTGAGCAGTGAGCTGTTTGGTGCCGAGGTCCCCCCCCCAACCCCTCCTCCAAGGTCCCTCCCGAGGTCCCTCCCGAGGTCCCCCCCCCCCCGAGGTCCCTCCCAAGGTCCTCCCCCGAGGTCTTCCCCCCCCCCCCAGGTCCTCCGAGGCATTAACAACGCAGCCAAAACCCGTAACAAAGTTGGACGTGGATAAACTCTACACAGAAATCATGAGAACAATTCATTGTCCTGCTGGTGTAAGTATACACGCGTGTATTGTCCTGCTAGTGTGAGTATACACGCGTGTATTGTCCTGCTAGTGTGAGTATACACGCGTGTATTGTCCTGCTAGTGTGAGTATACACACGGGTATTGTCCTGCTAGTGTGAGTATACACGCGTGTATTGTCCTGCTAGTGTGAGTATACACACGGGTATTGTCCTGCTAGTGTGAGTATACACGCGTGTATTGTCCTGCTAGTGAGTATACACACGGTATTGTCCTGCTAGTGTGAGTATACACGCGTGTATTGTCCTGCTAGTGAGTATACACGCGTGTATTGTCCTGCTAGTGTGAGTATACACACGTGTATTGCCCTGCTAGTGTGAGTATACACACGGGTATTGTCCTGCTAGTGTGAGAGTATACACGCGTGTATTACAAAGTAGGAATTTGCTGTATAATTAATAAATGGTATAAATCATTCTGGCTGATAAAAGCGTTTACAGGTGAAGCATCACCCTCGCCCCCCCCTCACCGTGCTCGGCTCACCCTCGCCCCCCTCACCGTGCTCGGCTCACCCTCGCCCCCCCCTCACCGTGCTCGGCTCACCCTCGCCCCCTCACCGTCACCGTGCGGCTCACCCGCAACTCTGACATTTAAGAAATAATCGATTATAACTGAGTAGATAGTAGATAGTAGATAGATTGTTTTGTGTTTATGTTGGTGAACGTGTCATATTAATACTATGTTGGTGAACGTGTTATGTTAATACCTAACAATAATAATTGTTTAAATATTAACTTGAGAAAAATATCTTCAGGTGTAGACCCTCACTGTCCATCCTGGGAAAAGAGCTTTGTGATCTGTTGCTTAGTGTCCCGGCTTGATGCCTTCCTTTGTTACTTAAGCCTTAAGGTTTATCCCAGCGAGGACTGGGATGAGTCCTTATACAAGGGCTCCTTATATAGCACTCGTCTCTTCCAGTGATATACAGTCATACTGGCTTAGCACTTTCTGCTCACAATTACCTTGAAGTAACACTTGCAAGTTGAAAGATTATATATGAGAGGCGGATGACTAGTGCCGTCACAGCGTCACCTCGCGGTGTAAACATTCGCTAAAAGCATGGTAAACAGTTTGTGCCAGAACAGCCAGAGGTTCACGAGGTAATAACTTGGGGTATTATTGAGGTAACATGTGGGAACAATAAAGGCAAGAACAATACAAAAGTCACCGATAACTCAACAGGTAAAGGGAATAAAATAGTTTAGGTAACAGACGCTGGTTGTCGCTCAGTCCNTGATTGGTCTCCTACCACTCTGATTGGTCTCCTACCACTCTGATTGGTCTCCTACCACTCTGATTGGTCTCCTACCACTCTGATTGGTCTCCTACCACTCTGATTGGTCTCCTACCACTCTGATTGGTCTCCTACCACTCTGATTGGTCTCCTACCACTCTGATTGGTCTCCTACCACTCTGATTGGTCTCCTACCACTCTGATTGGTCTCCTACCACCCAGATTGGTCTCCTACCACCCTGTTGCAGATGCATATGCATTCTGTGTGAATTGGGGGCACCAAGACAGAGTCAGTGCTACACAGAGGGCCTCTAGATCTAGACGCGTGCCTGTTGCAGACATGGGTACTGCCAGAAGGAAGTCTCTTGCAATGGGGGGGGGGGGATACGCAGCACTCCGAGGCGGGCATTCGCATTATCTAATGTTGCAGCGTTGAGCCTGGCATCAGCTATTGTTTGTACTACTGGGCTGTCCCAGCTGGAGTGTTTGTGTTTTTGTTGGATCTAAGTTGGGTGTTGAGGCTACAAACTCGTCCCACTGATCTGAACTTTCAATAAAAGCAGGATCGCATATCCTGCTACTAGGCACTCCTGGAGTGGATGGTGGCACTCCTGGGGTGGATGGTGGCCAGAGTGGTAATGGAGGCACTCCTGGGTGGATGGTGGCACTCCTGGAGTGGATGGTGGCACTCCTGGGGTGGATGGTGGCCAGAGTGGTAATGGAGGCACTCCTGGGGTGGATGGTGGCACTCCTGGAGTGGATGGTGGCACTCCTGGGTGGATGGTGGCCAGAGTGGTAATGGAGGCACTCCTGGAGTGGATGGTGGCACTCCTGGGGTGGATGGTGGCCAGAGTGGTAATGGAGGCACTCCTGGGGTGGATGGTGGCCAGAGTGGTAATGGAGGCACTCCTGGGGTGGATGGTGGCCAGAGTGGTAGTGGAGGCACTCCTGGGGTGGATGGTGGCCAGAGTGGTATGGAGGCACTCCTGGAGTGGATGGTGGCACTCCTGGGGTGGATGGTGGCCAGAGTGGTAGTGGAGGCACTCCTGGAGTGGATGGTGCCACAGTGGTAGTGGAGGCACTCCTGGAGTGGATGGTGGCCACAGTGGTAGTGGAGGCACTCCTGGGGTGGATGGTGGCCAGAGTGGTAATGAGGCACTCCTGGAGTGGATGGTGGCCAGAGTGGTAGTGGAGGCACTCCTGGGGTGGATGGTGGCCAGAGTGGTAGTGGGGGCACTCCTGGGGTGGATGGTGGCCACAGTGGTAGTGGAGGCACTCCTGGGGTGGATGGTGGCCAGAGTGGTAGTGGAGGCACTCCTGGAGTGGATGGTGGCCACAGTGGTAGTGGAGGCACTCCTGGAATAGATGGTGGCCAGAGTGGTAGTGGAGGCACTCCTGGGGTGGATGGTGGCCAGAGTGGTAGTGGAGGCACTCCTGGAGTGGATGGTGGCCAGAGTGGTAATGGGGGCACTCCTGGGGTGGATGGTGGCCAGAGTGGTAGTGGGGGCACTCCTGGGGTGGATGGTGGCCACAGTGGTAGTGGAGGCACTCTGGAGTGGATGGTGGCCACAGTGGTAGTGGAGGCACTCCTGGAATAGATGGTGGCCAGAGTGGTAGTGGAGGGCACTCCTGGGGTGGATGGTGGCCAGAGTGGTAGTGGAGGCACTCCTGGAATAGATGGTGGCCAGAGTGGTAGTGGAGGGCACTCCTGGGGTGGATGGTGGCCAGAGTGGTAGTGGAGGCACTCCTGGGGTGGATGGTGGCCAGAGTGGTAGTGGAGGCACTCCTGGAATAGATGGTGGCCAGAGTGGTAGTGGGGGGCACTCCTGGGGTGGATGGTGGCCACAGTGGTAGTGGGGGCACTCCTGGGGTGGATGGTGGCCAGAGTGGTAGTGGAGGCACTCCTGGAATAGATGGTGGCCAGAGTGGTAGTGGAGGCACTCCTGGAATAGATGGTGGCCAGAGTGGTAGTGGAGGCACTCCTGGAATAGATGGTGGCCAGAGTGGTAGTGGTGGCACTCCTGGAGTGGATGGTGGCCAGAGTGGTAGTGGTGGCACTCCTGGGTGGATGGTGGCCAGAGTGGTAGTGGAGGCACTCCTGGAATATATGGTGGCCAGAGGGTAGTGGTGGCACTCCTGGAGTGGATGGTGGCCAGAGTGGTAGTGGGTGGCACTCCTGGAGTGGATGGTGGCCAGAGTGGTAGTGGTGGCACTCCTGGAGTGGATGGTGGCCACAGTGGTAGTGGAGGCACTCCTGGAGTGATGGTGGCCCCAGTGTGGTAGTGGTGGCACTCCTGGAGTGGATGGTGGCCACAGTGGTAGTGGAGGCACTCCTGGAGTGGATGGTGGCCCAGTGGTAGTGGAGGCACTCCTGGAATAGATGTGGCCAGAGTGGTAGTGGAGGCACTCCTGGAATAGATGGTGGCCAGAGTGGGGCTGCTGGTGAGACTACACACTTGAACAACGGGAAGAAGTGAACAAGAAGTGAAAGTCGGCGAGTTTGAGGGAGCGGCCGATGACTGCCGTTGACTGTTGCAGAGTTGGAGTGATGCAAGAAGCATCTGCAAACACCTGACGTCACACCTCTAGTGTGCAGAGGCCACTCTGCTGGTGTTGGGGCAGAGGCAGCCGGAGGAGGAGGAGGAGGGAGAGACACAGACAGAGATAGAGCGAGAGAGACCCGGGGCCACCGGGGTCCCCCCAGGTACCTTCCACCAGTTCGTCCACAGCGCTCCACTAGCCCCCACTGGCTAGTACCTCCAGGTTGACCACAGTTCTCGTCCCCTGTCCCAGCTTCACTCACGTCCACCGCCGGTCCCTGGCTGGTCGTCACCTGCCTGCCCGGCCGACTACAACGAGGAACTACCATTAATGGACGCGTCAACTGCTGTAGTTCAGCACCTGGCTCCTAGATGGGGCGCCGAGCTCTCTCACAAGGCCTAAGTATTAGCATTCACAGAGACCTCGGGCAATAATTATGGAGTCGTGTAAAGTATTCGGTGTCATTTCCCTAGAGTTTTTAGTGATCAAATAATATCTTTCTGAGACTCATACATTGTTTTAATTTTCCTTAATAGTCCATTTTCTGAGAGAAGGGGGAAGGGGGGGGTGAGCGAGGGGAGATGGGGGGACAAGGGGGGAGATCTGGTGAAAAATGGGGGAGAGCCCGGGTACAGCCGGGTACCCCTTCCATATGTGTGCGTGGCCCAAGGTTGAAGGGGAAACAGGGGTAAAAGGGGTAAAAAAAGGGGTGGAATGAGGGGTGGGGGGTGAGGGAGGGAGGGAGGGAATTATCAGAGGAAAGCGCCAAGCCATTACTACTATATAGCACTGGGAAGGTGTCCGGGGGGGGGGGGGGGAGCTACCCTGGCACCCCCGGTTACCTCTCTCATGAATATTATAGAGAATGCCTTGGCTGTCTGTCCTCTGTCTGTGTGTCTTCTGTCTCGCTCTGTCCAACGTTGGACCAGAGGCCAGACACGGGGGCGCACCTCACCCAAATTTACAGGGGTGACCAGTCTGGGTTTCGGGACCAACCATAGGCTGGCTCAGAGTCGTCATTTTTGATTCCATTAGAAGGGGGTCGGGCCGACTAGTGACCCACTCCCCCCCCCCCCTCATCGTAGTCGCTGGACTGTGGCTGGCCGAGGCTCCAGAGCTCCGAGCCTCCAGAGCTCCGAGCCTCCAGAGCTCCGAGGCTCAGAGCTCCGAGGCTCCAGAGCTCCGAGCCTCCAGAGCTCCGAGCCCCCAGAGCTCCGAGCCCCCAGAGCTCCGAGCCTCCAGAGCTCCGAGGCCTCCAGAGCTCCGAGCCTCCAGAGCTCCGAGCCTCCAGAGCTCCGATCCTCCAGAGCTCCGAGCCTCCAGAGCTCCGAGCCTCCAGAGCTCCGAGCCTCCAGA
>WNGS01006636.1:1110794-1122735 GCA_020271785.1 Procambarus virginalis | reverse complement strand
GGTTATCCTTTTATGTGTGCTTCTGGAGTTAGGTTTGTTGTTACGTCCACTCCCAGGTCTTATTCTGGTGTCGTTACAGGAAGGTAGTTTCCCCTTCATTGTGTACTCTCCCTTTGGTCTCCGGTCACCTGTCCCCATTCCATCACTTTACACTTGCTTGTGTGAACTCCAGGAGCCATTTCTCCACCTCAGCAACGTGTTTCAGTCCTGCTGGAGGATCCTACAATCCTCAGATGTCACAACTCGTCTCATTAATTTCGTGTCATCCCCAAACATGGACATATGAGACGCAACTCCTGTAAACATGTTATTTACGTATTTCAAGCTGGTCCCAGCACCGGTGCCTGAGGCACTCCACTCGTTACTGTTCGCCCCTTAGTGATACTCTCCGGCTGCAGCCTGTTGGGTAACTCCTTACCCATGTTTGTTAGGGCTTGTCCTCTTACTCTCGCCTGGCCCTCAAGTTTGTATTGTAGTCTCTTGTGAGGTACTATATCAAAGGGTTGTTGGTAGTCAAGAAATATGCAGTCTGCCCATCCTTTCCTGTCCTGCCTTATTCTTGTTACTTTATATTAGAACTTCGGCGTGTTTGTTAGGCATGATTTCCCTTCCCTGAACCCATGTTGGTGTTTGTTTACATTGTTTACATACGTAATCTTTTGTAAGTGCGTAACGAGTCTTGGTCTGATTATTCTTTCAAGTACATTGCAGGGTTGCTGTCAATGAAGCTGGTCTGTAGTTAAGTGCCTCTTCTCTCTCTCCTCTCATGAAAATTGGCAGCACATTTTTCCTTCTTGCAGTAACTGTGCAACTTTCCCTTCGTGAGTACTCATTAGAGATCCTTGCTAGAGGCACGCTGAGGAATCTGAATTTTAGTGTTAGGATATTTTTATTAACTCTGCCTTAACTCTGAACGTTGGTCTGGCTGAACTCTTGAACTGGACTGAATCTGAAAGAGTTAATCTGGTTAACTCTGAATCTGAATTTTGTGTTAGGATATTTGGTTAACTCTGCCTTACCTCGTAGCTCATATCTGAGACCAGGTTTTTGACACCCTCTCAGGATTTCGCAACCTTTGTCCTCTTACTCTATTGGTCTTCGATGAGTTTCCACACTGTGGCTTCTACTTCTAGCTCTGGGCTGATGAAGTGGACGCGCGTCACCTGAAGTGCTCGTCAGGTGATGTGATATAGTTAAGATTCACAGTTTAATCCCATTCAGGTGAATATCAGCGGGAAGATCAGTAGACGCAGCGAGGGAGGCGGGAACCCGCACACAGGCACTCCCAACATCACCGGGCAGTTAAGCGTTGAAGGTAGAACTGGACCACAGTCTCGGGGGGAGGGGAGGGGGACAATGTGTGACTGGCTGGGCTTCAGTTGAAGCCTCACGAACCCTAGACGATCAGTTGCATCCCAGGTTGCATTGCTTTTGATCATGTAGTGGCGCAGTGGTCTAGGGCGTGTGCTTGGGAGTACCAAGCGTGCAGGATCGAATCCTTCTCACGGTTTCTACTGATTTCCTGATAGTTGAGGTTGTTACAACGTCGACCTTCGGGGACACCTTACAACGAGTCATCAGTCCACGCTTCACAGCCCGTCGTAAATAACACTTAGTGTTGAAGTGCTCCGCAACACAAGCTATAAACGGCGCCCAGAACACGCCTGTGTTTTACCCAGAAAGCGACAAGACAAAACGCTGTGATGTGTTAGGCAGCAGCACAAAAATTGTTTGCTAAATTCCGTTGTTTAAGGTGGCATAACGCAGACTATTAATATATTTCCATTAACATGCGTACATCTACACCTTTTATACACCTTTAACACCTTCAGTGTAGTAGGTGGCGGGTGTAGGTGTACGGGCGGGGCTCTCCGGGAGTCACTACTGCTGGACATTCTGGCAGCGGTGACGTTCTCAGACGTCCTCGTCCCCCCCCCCCCAGCTTAACGTCCTCGTCCCCCCCCAGCTTAACGTCCTCGTTGACGTCATGACAGGAACGTCCTCGTCCCCCCAGCATAACGTCCTCGTTGACGTCATGACAGGAACGTCTCTACCACCAGACAACACTACACATTCCCATTTTTGCTGTGTTCCGAGTGTGTGGACATCACACCTTAGTAGGTAAGCTGTACCGATGCCTGGAGCTAGCTGAGCTAGGTAAGCTGTACCGATGCCTGAGCTGGCTGAGCTAGGTAAGCTGTACCGAGGCGTGGAGCTAGCTAGCTAGGTAAGCTGTACCGATGCCTGGAGCTGGCTGAGCTAGGTAGCTGTACCGAGGCCTGGAGCTAGCTGAGCTAGGTAAGCTGTACCGATGCCTGGAGCTCTGTTTCTATCTCATATATCTTGCACTATTCTCTCTCTACATTTCACTCCTATCTCTTTCCTTTATTTGTGTGTCCATTCCCTCCCTTTTTAACAAGGTGAGGCCAAAATATCACAGCTTGCCCCTGCAAAACAATAACAGAAAATGGCGTATAGTCAGATTCCGGTTTGTAAAAGTTATGTCCGCTCAGCGATGTCTGTGATTTACTGTAATGGCAAACCAATACTGAACACACACATAACATATATTGATTGGGAGTAATGAGGAGGAGATCAGCCTGTATTGATCCTCTTCCTTGCTCTCTTGTTGTGGTGGTAATCGTCAAGGAAGTTTACTTTTTGTGCTTATAAGAAGCGGCGGCGGCCAGCTGCTGCTGCTGCTGCTGCTGCTGGTGGTGGGCTCTCCATCATGGCGTCCTCGGACCTTATGGGACCTGCTGGCTCCTATGTCTCTATCTCTCTGTTCCTCTCTTTCTCTCTCTCCCTTTCAACTAAGACTAGGGTTCATAGGGCCGTCAAATGACGTAGTTAATGAAGCTGCAAGCATTGTTGTACTACCTCAGGTCATCTCAAGCCTGCTCCTAGAGACTCACTTCATGGGATTGTACTTTAAAACTATCACACAGGGAACTATCATATGAGGAACCTGGTGAAACTGCAAGCAAGAGCTGTAATCCTTCCTCAGCTATGTTGAAACCTACTCCCTAGAGGCCCATATATTTCATGAGCCTGTTATATGCATCAGGAGGAATAGCCTTTATTCAGTAACAACATTCATTAACACTCATATATAAGGAACAGGATGAGCCTGTAGCCAGCTGTGTGCCAGAGTCTTCATGTGAACAGTTGACCTGATGTCCCGTGTCTCCTGTTGAGCGAACAAGTTCCAGATGCAAGTCAGCCTTGGATTTAATGCACCCCCCCCCCCACAACCCATCACACAGCCCCGACACCCCCCCCCCCCACACCCCCCCACACAACCCCCCAACACACCCCCACACCCCCTTCATCACATCAACAAAAACATGGTGGTCGTCCGGGTCAGTCTGTAAGTGGGCTCCCCTCACTACGAGCGGCTCTATAACAGGGCTTTAGACGCACGTTCCGGAAGGTTAGTTGGTAGATGGTCCTAATAAAAAGCAGACACCTATAATGGCCAGGGAGGGAACGGCCTGCCAGCGGGAGGTGTCGCTTTTAAAATTCTGGCGTGTGTGATTTTGTTGGCTTAGGCTGTTGTAGGGAAATTGGATTTTTTGGTTTTGATTTTTGAGTGCAATGTTCTGGGGTGACCGTGATCTATTTTGGGAAGTTTTGTGAGTTTGGCTTCCGGTGAAATGCAATCACTGCTTGCCTGCGTTGCTCTTGCTGCGTCACTGTTGGTCTGGCTGCGTCACTGTTGGTCTGGTGCGTCACTGTTGGTCTGGTGCGTCACTGTTGGTCTGGGTGCGTCACTGTTGGTCTGGGTGCGTCACTGTTGGTCTGGGTGCGTCACTGTTGGTCTGGGTGCGTCACTGTTGGTCTGGGTGCGTCACTGTTGGTCTGGTGCGTCACTGTTGGTCTGGTGCGTCACTGTTGGTCTGGTGCGTCACTGTTGGTCTGGTGCGTCACTGTTGGTCTGGTGCGTCACTGTTGGTCTGGTGCGTCACTGTTGGTCTGGTGCGTCACTGTTGGTCTGGTGCGTCACTGTTGGTCTGGTGCGTCACTGTTGGTCTGGTGCGTCACTGTTGGTCTGGTGCGTCACTGTTGGTGTGCAGGTGTTTGGTCACCTGTGCAACAGTGTGCAGGTGTTTGGTCACCTGTGCAACAGTGTGCAGGTGTTTGGTCACCTGTGCAACAGTGTGCAGGTGGTGTCACTAATGGTGCTCTTGCAAATGTATTGCTTTAATATTGCATGTTATTGTTGGCGTTATGGGGAGTGTTGTGTTGAGGTGATGGTGTTATAGTGGACACACAGTGGCACTATAGTGCCTCCCGTGGTTAATATTGGTGCTATAGCGAGCATCGTGAGGGATTAGTGGTACTCGTGTATATAGAATATATATTGGTGCTACATAGTGTTTTACGTCTATATGTGTTATGAAGAGTACAGTGGAAATACATATTCCCTCAAACCTACGCAGTCATTAGCAAGGTTCCCACTTCTACGGGACAGACATACCAAGCTACTCACTGAAACATTATTGATATTAAATACTTGTAAAGAAATACATGCTGATGAATAAGATGGCGCAGTAGTTGTGTTGTTTGGGATGGTTGGTGAGCGCCTCGGGCTGAGAGCTGGAGCCCCAGAGCTGGAGCCCCAGAGGCTCTACTGCGCTCTCGTCTCTTTTTCCTTTTCAAAACACGATCCTGCAATCGTCTTACTTTCAGATTTAGGACTGGTTGGTGGGATGGTGGGGGGGGGGGGGGGCAGGTCAAGGGGCAACCAGCACATATTTTTATGTGCTGGTTGGGGGGGGAGGGTGGGGGGGGGCAGGTCAAGGGTGTGCTGGTTGGGGGGAGGGTGGGGGGGGGGGCAGGTCAAGGGTGTGCTGGTTGGGGGGGAGGGTGGGGGGGGCAGGTCAAGGGTGTGCTGGTTGGGGGGAGGGTGGGGGGGGCAGGTCAAGGGTGTGCTGGTTGGGGGGAGGGTGGGGGGGGGCAGGTCAAGGGTGTGCTGGTTGGGGGGAGGGTGGGGGGGGCAGGTCAAGGGTGTGCTGGTTGGGGGGAGGGTGGGGGGGGCAGGTCAAGGGTGTGCTGGTTGGGGGGAGGGTGGGGGGGGGCAGGTCAAGGGTGTGCTGGTTGGGGGGAGGTGGGGGGGGGGCAGGTCAAGGGTGTGCTGGTTGAGGGGGAGGGTGGGGGGGGCAGGTCAAGGGTGTGCTGGTTGAGGGGGAGGTGGGGGGGCAGGTCAAGGGTGTGCTGGTTGAGGGGGAGGGTGGGGGGGGCAGGTCAAGGGTGTGCTGGTTGGGGGGAGGGTGGGGGGGCAGGTCAAGGGTGTGCTGGTTGAGGGGGAGGGTGGGGGGGGGCAGGTCAAGGGTGTGCTGGTTGAGGGGGAGGGTGGGGGGGGCAGGTCAAGGGTGTGCTGGTTGAGGGGAAGGTGGGGGGGGCAGGTCAAGGGTGTGCTGGTTGGGGGGGAGGGTGGGGGGGGCAGGTCAAGGGTGTGCTGGTTGGGGGGGAGGGTGGGGGGGGCAGGTCAAGGTGTGCTGGTTGAGGGGGAGGGTGGGGGGGGCAGGTCAAGGGTGTGCTGGTTGGGGGGGAGGGTGGGGGGGGCAGGTCAAGGGTGTGCTGGTTGGGGGGAGGGAGGGGGGGGCAGGTCAAGGTGTGCTGGTTGGTGGGAGGGTGGGGGGGGGCAGGTCAAGGGTGTGCTGGTTGGGGTGAGGGAGGGGGGGGCAGGTCAAGGGTGTGCTGGTTGGTGGGAGGGTGGGGGGGGGCAGGTCAAGGGTGTGCTGGTTGGTGGGAGGGTGGGGGGGGCAGGTCAAGGGTGTGCTGGTTGGGGTGAGGGAGGGGGGGGGCAGGTCAAGGGTGTGCTGGTTGGGGGGAGGGTGGGGTGGGGAGGGGCAGGTCAAGGGTGTGCTGGTTGGGGGTGAGGAAGGGGAGGGGGCAGGTCAATAACAAGACCTGCACCTGGAGGTTCTGCACGAGAGGTTGACGAGAACAATGGACGGCAGTAACAGTGAAGGAGAAGTGTTATACTGACAGCCTGTCCTCATAAATATTGGTCAAGTGCTCGCTAATCCAACACTTTCCACTGTGAACTGCTTCGTCCACTTCTTGTGTTGTTCCTCTCTAATGCTTCACCAATATACTTCAAATACAAATAATTGCCAATAAAAACCACAAGAATAACCTTAATTAATAAAGGTCTAACTATATACAGACCATTAATAAATAATAATGCTAAATATTTGAGTGACTATTTAGTATGAGTGCACAGTTCAGCCAAGATGGTGACGCTCTGCTTGCCTTAATGACGCAAATATAGGTAACTTAGGTGGTAATGGGCACAGTCCACACACCGACAGTCCACACACCGACAGTCCACACACCGACAGTCCACACACCGACGGTCCACACACCGACGGTCCACACACCGACGGTCCACACACCGACAGTCCACACACCGACAGTCCACACACCGACAGTCCACACACCGACAGTCCACCTGGTTGATACCTGGTTGATGGGGTTCTGGGAGTTCTTCTACTCCCCAAGCCCGGCCGAGGCCAGGCTCGACTTGTGAGAGTTTGATCCACCAGGCTGTTGCTTGGAGCGGCCCGCAGAGCCACATACCTACCACAGCCCGGCTGATCCGGGACTTCTCTTAGGAAACAGTCCAGTTTTCTCTTGAAGATGTCCACGGTTGTTCCGGCAATATTTCTTATAGTCGCTGGGAGGACGTTGAACAACCGCGGACCTCTGATGTTTATACAGTGTTCTCTGATTGTGCCTATGGCACCTCTGCTCTTCACTGGTTCAATCTTGCATTTTCTTCCATATCGTTCACTCCAGTACGTTGTTATTTTACTGTGTAGATTTGGGACCTGGCCCTCCAGTATTTCCTCCACACCGACACAACGTTGTATCACTGCACGAAATAGAACAAATAGGATACTCGGTTCTAGCGACTAGAAACACAATTATCTTTCCATAATATCTTGCACCAGTTAGGTCTCACTTTGATTATGCTGTTAAATGTTGGTCATCATTTACAGCAGGAACACCAAGTATGTCGAAAGCATTTGAAGTAACATAACGATATTAATTTTGGTATTACGGAATCTTTTACTGTGAGAACTTAGCATTCTTGGGAGACTAACACATGGAGACACGATCAGTTATACAAGACGATCATTGTCATTTATAATGGCAATCATCAACCATTTACTATTATTATGGTTATAAACAAGACCTTTATACTGTCGAAGCAGATCAGAAGTAATAATCATGATTATAGATTCGATAAGTTTCAAGTTAAATGTATTAGAAAATATATATTTAGTAAGAGCGTAAACAAGTGTAATAAATTATCAGCTAGAATTGTTGTGGCTAAAATTTTAGGATGGTTTACTTATATAGCATATTGGTGCATGGGTAAAATTGGTAGTATGTAAATAGGGGACTGTTTGGTGTGTGCCGATAGGCCTATTACAGTCTTCCTCCCTTGTTATGTTTGTCTTTTGTTTATAAACTTTACCCTTTTTACGATGTTTCAATATTCTCTTTATTAGTCTTTCTAGATCTTTGCATGTATACAAATCAGTGACTCTGACCAGCAGCTGGCCGTCTCCTGCTTATGTCCTTATATACAGGTCCGGTAGTTGTTTTCTTCCTGTTTGGCAGCTCCCCTTCTCTATTAATGTGTTAGACTTATTACTATGGGCCTTCACATTGACTCTACAGTTATGAAGCGACAGACTCAAAAGTTCAGAGATTAAGTTGCCCCCATGAGAAAGTGAACTCACATGAATACAAGTTACAACAGAAATATAAGTCAATACCGAAGGCTTTGTACATTGTTTCCGATCCTGTGAATGTCCAGATCGAGTGAGAATGAGAACAAGACACTAAATAAGTGCATTTTGAAGCTTGTACAGATGTGACGTTTTGTTGATGGTGACTGATAAACACTAGCCTAGTCTTGGGTGAGAAACTGAAAACAAGGTTCGAGAAATGTTTAGAGATAACCATTAAGAATATGAAAGCATCGTTGTCGGAAAATGCAGAGTTCGAGGGATTGATTTAGGATAAAAATTTGTGTGAGTTAAAATATATTGGCCACTCTGTTATCTAGCATCCACTACATAACTAGATAACAGGTTAGGTATTGGACACATTTTATTAGTGAATGAATTGAATGCTGCCAAAGACTACACTGATATATAATTTATGAACAATAACAATGAAATGATGACATATGCAGAAGTGAACATACTGTATTGAAATAGAAATAACCAAACACTTGCCATTTACCATTATCATATTTAATGAATTTGAGATATTGACACATTGAGCAACATATGATTGACGAGGCAGTTTAAACCATTTATAAATTAAGTTTAATAAGTATTGAATTACATATAATAAGTGAGCTTGGGAATATAGATATAATATGTAGAAAAATCTTGCAACATAATGGTGGCAACGGTGGAATTGAAATCCATGCTTGCTAAGAGGCTAATGGTTAAAAAGGGGAATAGATTTATCTCCTTCCCATAGGTACCTACACCATCAACAAACAACTATTAAAAGTTTGTCATCTGCCATTGTCCTATTTAAATATTAGATATTTACATACAGGAAAGGCGAAGTCCTCGAGCTAACAGCTCCATTCTGCAGACACAAATAGTAAATACACACACACCCTTATGGTAGAGCCCAGTAGGCTCAGGAACCTGTATACCAGTTGATTGACAGTTGAGAGGCGGGACCAAAGAGCCAAAGCTCATCCCCCGCAAGCACAACTGGGCAATTAGGTAAGCACACAGAAATGGGAGTAGAGAAATAAGAAGCAGACCCTGCCTCTTTAAATGTAAGCTTCAAAACGCTTGGGACTTCCTAATTAGCTATCTTGAAACCTAATTATAACAATGGCACTTAAATATGCCTCCGTGTTATTGGTAAGAGACGCCTACACTCTCCAGATGAGAGTGTAGGCGCCAGGAGTCCACAACAGGCAGGTCTCTCCACTCCTGTACCAACGTCACTAACGAAGAGACTGCTGCAGTATAATGCTCGATTATCTCTCACCGTTAATCACGTTGGCTCTTGGTTAATCTTGGTTGATACCAAGATGGTTTGTCAGTGAGGGTTTGGCAAGTTATGCATAATGTTGGTTATGAGCTCATTAAGTAATTATCAAAAGACTGTACCAAGCAGGGAAGATGATACCATCAAGAAAGATACAAGCCATGTGAGAGGATGCGGGCATGACAACCTTCCACTACTAACATTCTCAGTGCATGTTCACACCGTACACGTCAACATGGCTACTAAACACACATTTACAACCTCTCTCTTGTATTTTCCCAGTCACTTGGACTGGTCGGTACAGCAACCGCTTCGCTTCCAGCAGGTCACTAATCGATCTACGATAGTCCAAATGGTTGGTTACTAGTTCTCTCCTCCGTCCTCACATCCATACTCCTATCCTAGGCACGTATCCATACTCCTGCCCAGTCCTCATATCCCTTAGAGCTACAACAGTCATACTGGCTAAGATCTTACTCGTGGTAATTACCTAACTACATATTTGTGTGTGTTCCTGCAGGTGGTGCCGGAGGAGTGCGCATCAAGGAGCTGGAGGTGCCGGCCGTGGCCCTGGAGAACGATGACGTTCACCTGAGGTGTGACTACGAGGATGAAGGCGGCTCCTCACTCTACACACTCAAGTGGTATAAGGACGGCAAGGAGTTCTACCGCCACCTGCCCAGCTTGTCTCCGGACGCCCCGGACGACCGGTGTCTCCACACCTACCCTGTTGACGGCGTCACTGTTGATGTGAGTCCCACTCAGACATTACAGATCACTGGTCACGACTCATAAGTCAAGAATAAGCGATTACTGAATTACTGAACGTTCGGGTTCAAGTAACTTTGGCTACTTGACTCCGAACTCATAACATTTCTAACACTGTCATCCCTTCATTCTGTAAATATTGTGAAGCTCCTTATTTTGGGAGGTCCGTCTTCCTCTCAGTGCTGGGCCTCGACGGAGCGTGAGGTGGTACTCCAAGGGGTGTCGAGGAGCACGTCCGGGGACTACGAGTGTGAGGTCATCGGCGAGCATCCTAAGTTTAGGAAGGAAGCCCGCAAGGCTCGGCTCACTGTCTTCTGTAAGTTACCCCTAATACGTTTTCTATGAATAGTACACGGCAAGCCATTTTCTTTTTTTTTAGTTGGTAGGGAGTAAGGGGGAAGTTGCGTAAATATTTTTTTTTCTAAAAATTATTTACTCGCCCCTGAAATTCATTATATATGATGGGATAGTGACTTGTTTTATCTATTACTCCAGCAGTTGATAGATAAATGTTGGGTTGTGGGTAGACCAGTACGTGGTGGCTGGTCTGTGAGTGTTGGGGTGATGACCAGATTAACTTAACCATTTGGGTCTCGTCCCGGACGAAATTACCATCCAGGTCTTGTCTCTGATAAGACTAACTTTCCAGGTCTTAACCTTTATTAACTGTTCAAATGTTGCAGCTGAGGCAATTAATCATTCAGGTCAGTAGAGCGTCAAAACGTGAGTTTAATATATATATAATATGGTCATCAGGAATACAAGTGATGCAAGTTACTGCCAGAGACGAGGTGTTATCCTGGGCGAAGAAGAGCCTGCTGTCTGCTGCCTGCTGTACACTCACACAACATGTTGGCAAAGTTGAAAAGTTTCTTGCAAGCTCTCCAGTTGCTAAAGTTGCTTGTACCTGTCCAGTTGCAAGCTGAAAATTCATTAATACTCATTTCCGATGATTGCCAATCTTATCTCTAAACTGTACTCGGGAATCGTAGAAAAATCCATGTAGCTTATTTCACAGAGTCGAATACATTACAGAAATGTTTGATTTAGTTTTTTGTATTAAGGAACAGAGGTACTAATCTGGATGGAAGAAAGGGTCCCATTGGTCTGGTCTGCTACCACCCTGATTGGTCTGCTGCCACTCTGATTGGTCTCCTACCACCCTGGTGCAGATGCATATGCATTCTGTGTGAATTGGGGGCACCAAGACAGAGTCAGTGCTACACAGAGGGCCTCTAGATCTAGACGCGTGCCTGTTGCAGACATGGGCACTGCCAGAAGGAAGTCTCCTGCAATGGGGGGGGGGGGATACGCAGCACTCCGAGGCGGGCATTCGCATTATCTAATGTTGCAGCGTTGAGCCTGGCATCAGCTATTGTTTGTACTACTGGGCTGTCCCAGCTGGAGTGTTGTGTTTTTGTTGGATCTAAGTTGGGTGTTGAGGCTACAAACTCGTCCCACTGATCTGAACTTTCAATAAAAGCAGGATCGCATATCCCTGCTACTAGGCACTCCTGGGGTGGATGGTGGCACTCCTGGGGTGAGATGGTGGCCAGAGTGGTAATGGAGGCACTCCTGGGAGTGGATGGTGGCCAGAGTGGTAGTGGAGGCACTCCTGGAGATGATGGTGGCCAGAGTGGGGCTGCTGGTGAGACTAACACTTGAACAACGGGAAGAAGTGAACAAGAAGTGAGAAGTCGGCGAGTTTGAGGGAGCGGCCGATGACTGCCGTTGACTGTTGCAGAGTTGGAGTGATGCAAGAAGCATCTGCAACACCTGACACTGACGTCACACCTCTAGTGTGCAGGAGGCCACTCTGCTGGTGTTGGGGCAGAGGCAAGCCGGAGGAGGAGGAGGGAGGAGAGACACAGACAGAGATAGAGCGAGGAGAGACCCGGGGACCACCGGGTCCCCCAGGTACCTTCCACCAGTTATGTCCACAGCGCTCCACTAGCCCCCACTGGCTAGTACCTCCAGGTTGACCACAGTTCTCGTCCCCTGTCCCAGCTTCACTCACGTCCACCGCCGGTCCGCTGGCTGGTCGTCACCTGCCTGCCCGGCCGACTACAACATGGGGAACTACCATTAATGGACGCGTCAACTGCTGTAGTTCAGCACCTGGCTCTAG
>WNGS01006636.1:1077936-1099782 GCA_020271785.1 Procambarus virginalis | reverse complement strand
TTAAGGGCTAGTAGACAGGCTTAATAATGTCAACTTTATTAATGAATTTAAGATTTTTTAATTGGGTTTGTTTTCGATGCATATAAAAAAATCAAATCAAATCAAATATTTATTCAGGTAAAGGTGAGATATACAAGGTGAGATACAAAACATTGATGGATTTATAGATAGAGCTAGTACATACAATACTTAAAGCCACTATTACGCAATGGTTTTGGGCATTCGGGCATAATCTGGAATCCCGGGCGAGACAGAAATGGTTGGGCATGTTTCCTATCACTTAATGCCTCTGTTCACCTAGCAGTGAATGGGCATATCCGAGAGTTAATCAGCTTGTTGTGGGGACGCATCCTGTGGGGGGGGCAGTAGTTGAACCTTGTGGTGGGGGGACCTCGATATAAGGCAAATATTTATTGCCTTATATCGAGGAAAAATGTACCTTTCTCCAGAAATCTGACAGCCTGTCCGGACAGACTGTCCGGACAGGCTGTCAGGGAAATCAGACAGCCTGTCCGGGACAAGCTGCCTGTCCCGGACAAAATGAATTATTATTATTATTATTATGAATTAAATGTAGGACGGTTAACAGATGTTGCTTCACCTAGTGGGCTATGGAACAGCCTACCTGCCGAAGCCGTAAATGCCAAAACATTGATGCAGTTACAAAATCCAGCTCAATAAAATGATCAGGACAAATGAAGAGGGCCTTTGACAAGCCATCGGCTTCCTGTCTCATCGAGGCCACTAGAGAGAGATTGTGGCTCTTAGGTAAATTATAAGGTAATTAATTAAGACTGACTGAAATCGTCAAGTCTGCCTTCAAAATAATATTACGCGTCTTTAAATCATAGAAAATGAAGAAGCATTTTTGAAGGGTACATAAACTAAACCTATTGGCCATTATATTTGGATTTAAGTAAAAAAAATGCAATTATGTTGGGCGCATTACATAGAATTTTTTTTATGCTGCTGTTAGTTTAGTTAGTTTATTATGCACCCCATACCCCTCTTGTGGGGGTAGTGGAAGGGGTTACTAAGGCATATGCTAAAGCACATAATATTAGGTTCCTTCTCATGTTAAATATCTTTGTGGTACGAGGATCTCAACCCGTCATCATAAATAAAAGCCAAAGCCTCGTTAATCCAGCCGTCAAAACCCCCTGCTTATAATAATTCACAATTCATTATGTCGGGGGACAGGCAGCCAGAGTATATATACATATTATGCTTATATCGAGAGGTCCTCCACTAGGGTCGAACTAGTGTCTCTCCCCAGGATGCAACTCCACAACAAGCTAACTCCTGTGTTCCTATTTACAGCTACAACTCTGTTCCTGTCCTGCTGTCCCGCCCGGTATTCGAACCCAGAATTATCGATTGTGAGTCGAGAACGAACCCGATTGTAGTACAGGGAAACTATTTACAGAATCCAACCCGTCCTCGACTCAAGTCCATTACATTCAGCGGTCGACCCCACAGACGCATTCATAAATTTTAACATGCTGTTCATTCAAACGGGAATTTTCTCAAGTATAAATAAATATTATATATATTGGCATATTGTGTATATATAGGCATAGGTTAGGTAAGGTGTTTAGGTTCTGTTGACGATTATTTGTATTTCTAGTACGTGCGTGAGAGATATTTATAGCGTTGTGATTCGAACAAAATTCGTCAGTGAAGCACTTGTTCCGGATATGTTCGAACGTCAGCAGTTGTGAGTCGTGTGTAAACCGCTTTTCATTCATAAACAGGGGGTTTGGCGGGTGCATGGAATCACTTTTGGATCTTTGTTTGGAGGACGGGCTGACAGAATCACAACTGATGATTTCGAACATTTCTCGAACAGTGCTTCTCTGACGGCCTCTGCTCGAATCGCAACGCTGTAAATGCTTCACCCAAGTGCTAAAAATCAGCCCGTTCTCATAAACAAAGGTCAAAGTCCATTCCATGCACCCGCCAAACCCGCTGTTTATGAATGAAAAACGGTTTACACACGACTCACAACTGATGACGTCCGAACGTCCGAACAAGTGCTTCCGGCACGCTGCTCACTGCAGTCCTCTCCACCACGTCCATTATTTTCCAGCGGTCGACCCCACAGACGCATTCATAAATTTTAACATGCTGTTCATTCAAAACGGGAATTTTCTCAAGTATAAATTAATATTATAATATATGGAATATTGTGTATATATAGGCATAGGTTAGGTTAGGTGTTTAGGTTCTGTTGGCGATTATTTGTATTTGTAGTACGTGGGTGAAGCGTTTATAGCGTTGTGGTTCGAACAAAATTTGTCAGTGAAGCACTTGTTCCGTATATGTTCGAACGTCAGCAGTTATGAGTCGTGTGCACCGCTTTTCATTTATAAACAGGGGGTTTGGCGGGTGCATGGAATTACTTTTGGGTCTTTGTTTGGAGGACGGGCCATCGCTGACGACTTGTGTTCGAACCACAACGCTGTAAATGCTTCACCCACGTACTACAAATACAAATAATCACCAACAGAACCTTAAACACCTAACCTAACTTGTGCCTAAATATGCACACTATGTGAATATTTAATAATATCAATTTATATTTGAGAAAATTCCTATTTTGAAAGAACAGCTTGTTAATATTTATGAATGGGTCTTTGGGGTCGACCGCTAGATGGAATGGACTTGGTCTGAGGAAGGGTTGCTAAAAATACAAATAATCGCCAACAGGCGTTATACCTAAGCTAACCTAAACTATTCCTATCTATACAGAGAACTTTAATAGATAATAATATCAATATATATATCAGAACAGACCAATTTTCAATGTTCAGTACGTTAATTTCGTAGTGTGAATCGGTGAATGTGTCTCGGGGGACGGCCGCTTCTTTAACGAGCCTGGCCTGAGGCCTGCCTGCCTGCCTGCCCATAGTTCACGACTCGGGAGTAGAGCTGACTGTCGCCTGGCCGGTAGTCACAGTGTCTGTACTCGTCTAGCTGTGTTTACGGGGGTTGAGCTCCGGCTCATTGGTCCTGCCTCAGTGTCATGGCCCCAGCTGGGAGGTGGTGGTAGACACGATGGATCCACCGGCCGAGGAGTAAGAGGAAGAGAGCCAATTTCCGGGGTTTAGAGTCCCCCGCTGACCACCACCACCACCACCATCACCACCATCACCACCATCACCACCATCACCACCATCACCACCATCACACCATCACCACCACCACCATCACCACCATCACCACCATCACCACCACCACCATCACCACCACCATCACCACAATCACCACCACCATCACCACCACCACCACCACGGTGTTGTAGTTGTGCAGACTATGGCAGGTGTAGCTCTGGCGCTACATTAACGACGCTACACTCTGCAGAAACAGGTAAGTTTCTCTACTGATGGCACAATTGTGAGAGCTAGTCCCTTTGTGTCCAACCACTTGGGCTGGACGGTAGAGCGAGGGTCTCGTTTCTGCAGGTCGACGTTCAATCTCCGACCGTCCAAGCGGTTGAGCCACCATTCCTCCCCCCCCCCCCGTCCCATCCCAAATCCTTATCCTGACCCCTTCCAAGTGCTATATGGTCATAGTAGCTTGGCGCTTCCCCCTGATAGCTCCCTCCCTTCCGTTAACATACCCTGTGTGTGTCTAGAGACATAACGCAGCTGTCTGGGTTCATGTGCGCATGTTTCGTCTAGCCTGCGTCGTTAGTGTTACCTACACTAACTTTATTGTTAAAACCTGACGGTGATAATATTAATAATAATAATAATACAAACAAATTAATATGGTGAGAATATTGGAAGCAATGAGAGGACTTGAACCGGCTTGGGGAGCCAGTCGGCCGAGCGGACAGCACGCTGGACTTGTGATCCTGTGGCCCTGGGTTCGATCCCAGGCGTCGGCGAGAAACATTGGGCAGAGTTTCTTTCACCCTATGCCCCTGTTACCTAGCAGTAAAATAGGTACCTGGGTGTTAGTCAGTTGTCACGGGCTGCTTCCTGGGGGTGGAGGCCTGGTCGAGGACTGGGCCGCGGGGACACTAAAAAAAAAAAAGCCTCGAAATCATCTCAAGATAACCTCAAGATATAACCAGCCTTCTAGTGATCCCCAGACGCTCGCCTCAGCCCACTCGGACCCGACACGACAAAAGTCAACCATCCCAGAACTCTACAGGATTCACTGCGAGGGTCTGGAGCCCCAACTGTGCCACAACCAGGGTCTTACCCTTGGCCCTCTTACACTCTGGCCTCTTGGGTACTGATTCACTCACTTCGCCCCTCCTCACACATGGTGTGATATTCTGTGAATGAGAAAATCATTTAAGACAATTATTGCCTCAAACTATTTTCACATTATTAATAATAATGTGTATTTAATTTTTTGCAATAATATATAAAGCTGTTAAAACTTTGTTACTATTCTAAATCACCTTTTGGTTCCTGCCTTGTGTTGTTGTGCGTACGCCTGGTGTTCTGGGGGCTGCTAGGCAGTAACATTCTTAACATGAGCATCACATTCTCGAGATATATTAGAAAATAGTTTCAATAATGAATACATACTTAACCTATGGATTTGTTGTATACATTAAAATGTATTAAGGTGCCATGTTAAACACGGGTTAAGGCAGACGGTATAAGGATGTAATTGATCAAAAAGCAGCCAATACTCAATGAATGCTTCACATCCATGTATACTCTAGAAATATTAATTTTGTATTTATTTTATTTCTTTATATATACAAGAGTTGTTACATTCTTGTACAGCCACCAGCACGCGTAGCGTTTCGGGCAGGTCCTTAATCCTGTGTTCCCCGGAATACGACCCCGCCAAATCGTTTAAAAACCAGGTACGCATTTTATAGTTGGGTAAACAGAGGCTACAGTTCAATCCTTCCCAGCCAGGATACGAACCCAGGCCAAAGCGCTCGCGAAACGCCAGGCGAGTGTCTTACCACTACACCACGGAGACTGCAACACAATGTTTAAGGCAGAGGAAAGAGAATGAATTACGGGATAGCTCTATTACGTGTGGAAAAATAGTGAAGAGTATTGGCAAACTAGAGGAATCTAATAGCCCCCCCCCCCAAGGTCCCCTCTCAGGGGTTGTGATGAGGGGCCGCTACGACCCCTTAGGGACGGAGAGGGTCTCCTCTGGGGGCAGCCCTTGGGGGTAGATGTGGGTATCCAGTTTGGGGAAAAAATCTCTTTTCACCGGTGATTGAGTCTATACGACGCAGGAGGACTCCGTTGATGAGAAGGGCGGAGCACCACCTGGAATAGATTAGCATTTTAAAAGCACTACAATCACCTTCTGTGGTTGATTATTCAACAAATCACTGAATTAAATATTTAACAAATCTCTCGCCCTGTCCATGAAGGACAGAAGAAAATGTATATATGCCGATTAGCATTGTAAATGTCTGGCAACGTCTGTGGTAAAAAAATAATAACACACACACACACAAAAAAAAACTTTGGAATCCCTTAGCTCCCGGGCCCAGACTCAGATAACCAGGACGCATACGGGAAACTAACTCGATTCTCAGACCCCCAAGCTCATCCCAGAGGGAGGGTGGGGCCACAAGACTCCCCCCTCCCCCCCCTGGGTCCATCAGTGATTGAGTCTTTATTTTTCCCTATTTCAGTAATACCTTCCTCACTAGTAACTAGCATAGACCAGTCAACCTCTTCCCTTCACCACTAATATAGATTTGTTCAGCTGGAGGCCCAATGTTTCCTGCTCTTGAATAAAAGAAAAAGCAAATATTTATTTCAAATACAAATTTCTTTGTGATTATGAGTTATCTGGGCTGTGTCAGTTGTTACTGGTGGCTGCCCGCTCCGTAATCTTTGCTCCCTCTTGGTGAACAACATCTTGAAAATTGGTCTTTGCTTCCACTGCTGTTTGCTTCTTAGTTGTTCTGCTTTGGTTCTTTATCTTAACATTTGTAACTCGTTTGACAAACTGTTCTTCTAGACTGACTTCAACGTTCATTTGTACAAAGCTATTTTTTTTACATATAAGGCTCTTTAGATCAATATTTACTAATTTGGAGTAATTATTATTCAATCTAATAATAATTATTATTATTAGATCACACTATACATTGCGTTATTCTTATGCAGGGCGGCGTTCAATCCCCGACCGTCCAAGTGGTTGGGCACCATTCCTTCCCTCTGTCCCATCCCAAATCCTTATCCTGACCCCTTCCCACTGCTATATAGTAGTAATAACTTGGCGCTTTACCCTGATAATTATCTCCCCTCGATCTAGTCAATTTCATAATGATTAAATCGTTCGTAGACTTTGCTAAGAACATGTGTAGATAAGTTGTAAGTTGAATCTTCGTCTTAATCCCTTGGTTTTTTTCGTCTCCCATCGCCTGGTTCCCGCCAAGACGGTAGTGGCTCGCGAAATTGACATAATGTTCCGTTTTCTGTTCGCGGACCCACCGGTGGGTTAGGTTAGTACACATTAGAACATCAATTTCTTGACGTAGCGAACGCTCTCGAGAACCGGCTGCCACGTCACGTTCCAAAGGGCATGGGGGTCAGCCCCAACCACCCTGCAACACTCGCCATGCAATCACAAATCACCGTACAGTTGCATGGGACTAGCCCCAGGCGTCTGGTCCCAGCCTCGGACAGACCAACAGCCTATTATATAAATATAGATAAGAGGGAGGGAATTGTCAGGGGAAAGCACCATGTCATTACGACAATATAGCACTGGGAAGGGGTCAGGATAAGTGTTTGGGATGGGACGGGGGAAAGGAATGGTGCCCAAACACTTGTGGACGGTCGGGGATTGAACGCTGACCTGCATGAAGCGAGACCGTCGCTCTACCGTCCAATCCAAGTGGTTGGACACTTCCAACCACTTGGGGTAGACTTTGTAATGTCAAATAAGTCCGAGACGCGAGCCAACGGAAGGGGAGTTAACCCTCTAGAGGCTGTTGTTATAGATTCAGCTACTCGGAACAAGTTCCAAGTAGCACGGGCTATGGTGAGCCCGTAACTTGCCTGGCACAGGAGCGGGGCAAGTAGCACGGGCTATGGTGAGCCTCGTGGACGGGGTGCTCCAGAGGCTGATAGGTCTCAAGCCTAACACCCACTCGCAGTCGGAGGGTGAATGTGCACCTTGAGGTACATATACGTACATATATCTAGTGGAGTATTTCAGTTCTCGGTGCATGTACACTGTAAATATACTGTAGTCCTGAATAATGTTCAGGACTTTAGCATAATTGTTGAGTGTATGGTAGACTCTTGAGGCGGTCTTAACGATCTCCAAGGAATCCTCTTTGGTGCATATTTCCTCGATCCTAGCGGCTTTGTTTACATTTAATAATCAGTTATCCAAGCCCTAGAAGGCTGTTTTAACTATTAATAATTCTCGCGCGAGTGACAGGTTTTACGGGGGGTCTTCCTGTGGCGCTGTGGTTACTGCTGTCGCCTCACACCACCAAAGGGCGCGGCTTCAAATCCCACGGAACGGCAGAATCGTTTGGGCAACATTTTCCTTGATGCCTGTATGCTCACCTGGCAGTAAATAGGTATCCGGGGAGATAAGGAACTGTTGTGGGTTGTATCCCGGAAACCAGTTACTAGTTGGATTAGTGGTAGAAAACTTTGATCAGTCTAACTGTTAAGGAGAACTGAGCTTCAGCAGGGCTAACTTATGTAAACCTTTAGCATTTGGTAACTTGTTACCACTATGCCACTTTTATTCTCATTCATTTGGAGTTTGTTTTTTGACATGACTTGCGGCTCCAGCGGGAAATATTTGTGGGTAGGGCGTGCCTTGTGGTCCACGGGCACAGTGGCTGCCTCCTGGGCGTGTTTTGTGGCCCAGTGGCTGCCTCCTGGGCCTGCTTTGTTGTCCAGGGGCACAGTGGCTGCCTCCTGGGCGTGTTTTGTGGTCCAGGGGCCCAGTGGCTGCCTCCTGGGCCTGCTTGGTGGTCCAGGGACCCGGTGGCTGCCTCCTAGGCCTGCCCTGTGGTCCAGGGGCCCAGTGGCTCGCCTGCTGGGCCTGCCCTGTGGTCCAGGGGCCCGGTGGCTGCCTCCTGGGCCTGTCCTGTGGTCCAGGGGCCCGGTGGCTACCTCCTGGGCCTGTCCTGTGGTCCAGGAGCCCAGTGGCTGCCTCCTGGGCCTGCTTTGTGGTCCAGGGGGCCCGGTGGCTCGCCTCCTGGGCCTGCCCTGTGGTCCAGCGGCCCAGTGGCTCGCCTCCTGGGCCTGCTTTGTGGTTCAGGGGCCCGGTGGCTCACATCCTGGGCCTGCCCTGTGGTCCAGGGGCCCGGTGGCTCACATCCTGGGCCTGCCCTGTGGTCCAGGGGCCCGGTGGCTCACATCCTGGGCCTGGCCTGTGGTCCAGGGGCCCAGTGGCTCGCCTCCTGGGCCTGCCCTGTGGTCCAGGGGCCCAGTGGCTCGCCTTCTGGACCTGCCTTGTCGTCCAGGGGCCCAGTGGCTCGCCTCCTCTCAGGTAAGGATGGCCACACATCACCCTAGGGGGCGCATTCGTTAGCATTATGCTCGGAACGCCTTCCTTAAGCCAACTTGTTCTACGGCTATTGTGGTGTCTGTGTGTAGCTGGTGTCTGTGTGTAGCTGAGATAGTCTTGGTAGTAAGGTTGATGTAAAGTCATTCCTGGTTACTGACTTTAATAATAATAAACGATTACATGATAGAGTAGCACCCAAGCTTGGCAGGCGTCCTGTGTGCTGTTTACCTTCCCTCTCTAGTGGCGTCCAGCCGCCGCACATAGAAAACGGATGGTACCATTTTCTGTGAACATGACATCCCTCCTTTTCTTTAAAAAGAATGAATACAGGATGTCTACCATGCTTGTAGCACAAAGCAAAGTTATTGACACAAAGTAAGTTATTAACATATCAAGAGATATTGCATACATTTAACATTAATTAAACACACAAAGAATTTAAACAATCTTTACCACAAAGGATTTCAATGTTAAAAATACATATGCAATGTTAAACAAACATGAAAGAAACTGTAATACAAAGTTACAAAATATTGAATGAGAGATCTGCATTATTCAAACAATATTAAATTTAGTTCAGCATAACAAGTAAATACTTTGCATTACATAGGAACACAATTAATCATCATATCGTGTAGGGCGTTTAACATGTCGTTTTGGACGAGAGTCCTTAAGTACAAGAATATCCCTCGATGAATTGTTTATCGAGTTATAACTCATTTTTTCTTTTTCTTTTGCACGACTTTGCACTTCATCATTTTCTACACTATTTGGAATCACTTTGAAATAAGCCATATTACGTGTTATACTATGATCTCTATTACTCGCTGTTACCATAGTTCCTTTTACACTAATCACTTTATATGGTTTTGTATCATACGGCATATCTAGCTTTCCCTCTTTTTTCTTTTTAACGAGAACAGTATCTCCAACCTTTATGAATTGTTCCTTTGCACGTTGATCATGAGCAATTTTCATTTTGCCCTTGGCTAGTGCATCCTTCTGAGCGAGACGTTTATCCGTTACCTTGGCTGGCATGACAGGTAGTGCGATTCTCATAGGACGTCCAAATAAAAGTTCGCCAGGCGACTTGCCCAGTGTTCCATGCGGTGTTGCACGGTAGTTCCTGAGAAAAGCATACATAGCTTGTTTCCAGGATCGTCCTTCGGCATGAGCACAGCGTACCGCTTTCATGAGAGGTTGCATGAATCTCTCTACTTCTCCATTTGCTTGTGGATGTAGTGGCATCACACGGCGGTGTTTGAATCCAATATGCTCAGCAAAGTTGACAAAGTCTTGTCCATTAAATGGCGGTCCATTGTCCGTCTTGACAACTTCAGGAATGCCAAAGTTTGAAAAGATCTTGTCGAGTTTCGGGATGACAGCCTTTGCAGATGTGGAAGTGATGATTTCTACTTCTGGATAACGTGAGTGATCATCAATGACTACCATCAAGTACTCTCCAGTTGGTAGCGGTCCACAGAAGTCCATCGATACTTCCATCCATGGTGCAGCAGGTAGTGGTGAAGGTTGTAGAGGTGTTGGTCTTGAAGTATCCACTGCAGCTTGGCAAGGGACACAGGCATCATGCATGTCCTTAGCTTGACGATCAATGCCAGGAAACCACACCTTTTCTCGTAGCAGCTGTTTGGTCCTTACAAGACCTTGGTGTCCTTGATGTGCAAGCTTCAGAGCACGTTGCTGGAGAACAGCTGGAATGACGATACGAGTACCTCGCAGCACGGTGTCGCGTTGTTGCGTAACACTTAATTCTGTCTGGATGCGTTCAAGTGCTTTGAATGCATCTTGGTCAACTCCTGAGGGTGGGATGCGTGGAAACTTTTTCTTAGTCAATGCATCCACTGTTGCTTGCAGAGTTGGGTCCTCTAGGGTTGCAGTACGTATTTCATCAAGAGTGAGAGCCTTGGGACTGCATCACAGGTTACAGAGTGTACATATTCCTCGGCAACTTGCTGATGCTTGGTGATGGTGAAACTGTTGGCAGGATGTCGACTGATGTAATCAGCGGGATTGCCTGCACCTGGCTTGTATTTCACCGTAAAGTTGTATGGTTGCAGACGAAGAGCCCATCTCTCAATGCGAGCTGGTGGTTTGGACTTTGGATTATTGAAGATGGTCTCCAACGGTTTGTGGTCAGTGACTATCGTGGTAAAGGGTGCACCAAGCAGATACACATTGAAGTGTTCACAGCCCCATACAAGAGCAAGAGCTTCCTTCTCTGTCTGACTGTATCGTTGCTCAACATCTGTGAGAGAACGGCTGGCGTAGGCAATTACTACTCTTGAATCTGGTTGACCAGGTTTGTGTTGGGCTAACACAGCACCTAAACCAACAGGACTAGCATCCACCGTTAACTCAGTGTCCATTGATGGATCAAAGTATGCAGCAGTCGCATTTTCTACTAGTGCATCTTTCACAGCATCAAATGCATTTTGCTCGACATCGCTCCAGTACCATGATGCATTTTTCTTCAGGAGCTCACGTAGAGGCTTCGTAATGGTAGCAAAATCTGGAATGAAGCGAGAACAGTAGTTTGCCATTCCCAGAAAACTATGTACTTCAGTGGATGTTGAAGGAGGTGCAGCATTCTTGATATCTGCAACTTTCTTAGGATCTGGAGATAGACCTTTGTCACTAAGTACATGTCCAAAGAATTCAATTTTATGTTTATTGAACTCACACTTTGCTCGGCTTAGCGTCAAATTCTTTTCTCGTAAGCGTTGCAATGTTGCACGAAGAGCTTTGTCGTGTTCAGCTTGGGTACGGCCATAAACAATGATGTCATCAGACATGTTGTCAGCATTAGGTATATCTTGCAATACCTGGCTGATGATGTGCTGGAATACTCAGCAGCACTGTTAATACCAAAACTCAGGCGCTTGTACCTATACAGACCTCGATGTGTCGTAAACGTTGTGATGAATCGACTCTCATCATCAAGTTCAAGCTGATGATAGCCCTTGTTTAAATCTAACTTGCTGAATACAGTTGCACCATTCAAGCGGTAAATCATATCATCTACAGTGGGTGTAGGATGGCGTTCACGCATTATTGCCTTGTTGGGAACACGCATGTCTACACAAATGCGTATCTCATCTGGATTCTTCGGCTTTGGTGGAGTGACAATTGGGCTTACCCATGGTGTTGGGCCTGTTACCGGTTCAATGATATCTAGTTCTATCAGCCTATCCAGTTCGGCATCGACTTTCTTGCGAGTATGGAATGGTTGTCGGCGATGTGGTTGGGCAACTGGAATTACATCTGGGTTGATATGCAGATGTACCTTGCTATCAGTATAACAACCTATGGATTTAAACCGATCAGAAAATTCAGCAACAATAGCATCAACATTGTTTGCAGATTCCACTGCTACAGCATTAGAAAGCTGAAGTAGCCCCAATTTGGTTGAAGTCTTGTAACTGAGTAAAGACTCCTTTGCATTCCTAACAACATGGAATGTAGTAATGAGCATTGCATTCTTTGACTTAATCTCTGCAGTGAAAGTTCCAATCACTGGTAAGGCTACCTTTGAAGCATAGGCAGTGGCTTTGCCATTGTATTTTTCAAGCTTTGGTAACTGTTTTTTAAATTTCTCATAGTGGCACTCAGCAATGGTGTCAATGTTTGATCCAGTGTCAATGAGAATTTTGAGACAAATGCCAGCAATGTATACTATAGTCTCTGGGTTGTTTGGAAGATCATTCCATTTTGTGATTGATTGTACTCCATAAATATAATCACATTCACTGTCATCTGAGACTGGTTGTAATGAAATGTTGTCTTGTATATTATTAACATTCTTGATTTGAGGTGCAATATTGTGTTTGCCACCTCGACTCCTATGACTTGATCCTCGTACATTGCTTTTATTTATTGATTGTGGTTTCTTTAGTGCGGAACGACATAGCACCAAAATGATTTAGTTTTCTACACTCATAGCACTTCTTACCTTGTGCAGGACAAACATTATCTTGGTGTGGGTAGTCTCCTCCACAATTGTAACATTTATTATTGACAACCTCTGATGTGAGTCGTTGTGACTGCTTGAGTCTTGTTCCATGACTCCAGTTGTGATGTGGTTCTCGGCTCAATTTAATGTTAGGTTTGGCATGATATCTTCTATGATCATGGTGTACTCCCTGAACCTTACATACTTCTTGACTGTTAGTAACAGTGGCAGAACCGTTGTTGGCACTGCACTCCATGGCACGAGCATCACGTGCAGCATCTTCCATTCGACGAGCCATATCCAGTATCTTGTTAAGAGAACTTTCATCATCAACAAGTTCTAGAGCTCTTCGACGAAGACGTGTAGATGTGCATGTTTCAATTATTTGCTGTTTGATTTCTTTGTCAACATCAGCAAACTCACAGTGGGCTGCTAAACCCTGCAGACGTGTATGGTATTGATCAACAGTTTCATTAGAGAGTTGTTTTGCTCTCCTGAAATGCATAATTTCCATAGCAGTATTTTGCCTTGGTTTGAAATGCTCAGTTAATTTGGCCTTGGCAGTGTCATAATCTTTGCACCACCAGTATCTTTCAGTGTATCAAAGATATCACAAACTCTATCACCTGCATAATGAAGCAGAAAGGCACGCTTTCTTTCAGCACTTTTGATGTCAGAAACTATCAACAAATTTTCAAACCTTTTAAGCCATTTGACCCACCTCTGTGACAGGTTTGTCTGGTCACAGTCAGGATCAAATGCAGGAAACTGAGGTATATTTGCCATTTTTACTGAATAAATTTAAACTTATCACTTAAAATGTTCCTCAGAATATATAACACTTACTGCACTGTATATGTTATTTAAGAATTCACTGTAATTACTTTAATTTTGCAAAGCACACAAGCATTTTAATGCAAAAGTTCACAACAGTGCACAACACAGCAGCAACTGACTTCTTACCTAGCCCTTGTGTACATGTGTTGTTCCTACTCACAGCAACACAGCAGTTGTTAGCAGTTGGTACAGCAATTGGCAGCAGTAGGCAGCAGTAGGCAGCAGTAGGAAGCAGTTGGTACAGCAGTAGGCAGCAGTTGGTTCACAGCGTGAAGAATTTTGTAGCACGAAGCGTCGTTTCGTAACCAAAACATCGGGTTTTGTACACTGCATCAAAGCGTCGTTTCGTACACAGCGTCGGCAGATTCCTCTCACACAGCAACACTCAGCACAGCTTGGGTAGCACACAGCATTGGCCAGCACACAGCAACGGCCAGCACACAGCAACGATCAGCACACAGCAACAGTCAGCACACAGCATGGGGTTGCATACAGCATCGGGTATGGTGCTCACAGACAGCTTCTCCTTCCTCTGGGCGAGACAGCATGCTCCTTCCTTGTGTTTTGTTGAACAAAATACCTGCGTTCCCAGTTCATCCTCGTCGCCAGTGTGGTGTCTGTGTGTAGCTGAGATAGTCTTGGTAATAAGGTTGATGTAAAGTCATTCCTGGTTACTGACTTTAATAATAATAAACGATTACATGATAGAGTAGCTCCCAAGCTTGGCAGGCGTCCTGTGTGCTGTTTACCTTCCCTCTCTAGTGGCGTCCAGCCGCCGCACATAGAAAACGGATGGTACCATTTTCTGTGAACATGACAGCTATGAACACGCTCAAGCTTTTTTGGTCAAGTTGGTTATTGAGTCTTGTTGTGGAAGTGATGAACATGTTGAACAAAACTATCAACAACGAATGCGTGTGGAGGACTTGTCTTGTGCCGGGGTCCGTTGGCGCCGAAGACGCGATCTTGCGTAAAGTAGCGGAACAGCAAAGTTGTTGGAGTAGAATGGCAGAGGTTTGGAATGACAGGCGGGGGAAACATTTTCTCTCCTTAAAATAACATTTGGCTTAACACACACATATATATTAAGGGATTAGAGAAGGGTAAGAGAAAGTTAGAGACGATTCTCGCGTTCCCTACTATGTTTCAACTGCGAGACATATGGTCATTAATCCTCTGCTTGTGACGTAAAGTGCACAGATTGCCTTGTGCCAGATTCACGAAGCAGTTACGCAAGCACTTACGAACCTGTACATCTTTCCTCAATCTTTGACGGCTTTGGTTACATTTATTAAACAGTTTACAAGCATGAAAACTTCCCAATCAACTGTTGTTATTGTTATAAACAGCCTCCTAGTGCTTTGGAGCTCATTAACTGTCTAATAATTGTAAACAAAGCCGCCAAAGATTGAGAAAAGATGTACACGTTCGTAAGTGCTTGCGTAACTGCTTCGTGAATCTGGCACAAGACTTGACTTTCTATTTTTAGTTATGGAGACAGAAGTAGCCGGCCTACCAGTCCTGGTGTAGGTGCACACAGCCGGCTACAGAGCCGGAAGCCAGGCACCATAACCCCTCGTACTTCTCTCTCGGTGTTGACTACATCAACACTGCCACGCCGGGAGGCACCCAACTCCCGTGTGAGATCATCCTCGATGGATTCTTCTGCTATAACTGTGCAGTGTGACCCTGACCAATTGGTCAGGGTCACACTGCACACCAGGGTCAGGGACCTGGATCCCTGCATGCAGGGATCCAGGTCCCCTAGAAACTCAACTTCCATGGTAACAAGTATACAATAAGAACATCGCTCTGAACTGCTTTGTCGAAGCACCTAAACTAACGTATTCACTATTATACAGTTGAGCTGTTGTAGTCTTCGATCCAAACAACTCCCGCTTCTCATAGCATAGAGCGGCCGTTATTTGCCTCCCGAGACATTGACTCCAGAAGACACTCCTCACCAATCTATACTGAACTCTGCCACCGCTGGAGTAGCTTCCTCCCCGTCGTCACACAGTCACATGGACGCTTCTCACCATTTGTGTCCCTCCTTGCCTCCAGTTCCTCCATGGAGCGAGGAACTTGTCAATATAAGGCCAGAATTCTCCTCCTTCAGACCGCGGAAAGAAGGATCTAGAGCGGTTGGCACCATAACTTCTTAAATAATTACGAGGCTTAAGATACGCTGGATATTTCATGATATATACATACGGATCCTGGGAGAGATCAGACAACTTTTTCCTCCGTAGCAACACATTTTGGGAGTCTGACCATCTGCCATACATGGAAACTCTGCCACGTTCATTCAGGTCTGACAGGGAAGGTGACTGCAGTTCTACAAGCTCTCAGCCTACGTCGACGGGTGACGTTGGCAGCCGTGATTTATGTAGCCTCCACCACAGCCCTCCACACAGTGCTTATGACTCACAGAGAACTGATGTTTTGTCGTAATGACCAAACTACACGCAAGAAGATGAACAGTCGACGACATTTTGGTCCGTCGAACGGGATGAGTGTAATAATGGGATGAAGGAAGAATGGAATGAGGTACGATTAGAATAAGAGAAGGGGATGAGAAAAGGTGGAAAGTTTAAGTCAGGTCAAGTTTGTTAAGAAGGTTAGAGCATTTAAGTCTGTAGAAGAAACGACAAAACGTCTTCGTTTCTTCATCTTGTGACGTGTGGTCTGATCATCATGTCTTCAACCCCGTTATTGTGCCTCACCGTCTGCATGTTGTCTAATGAGACCCCAGGGGCGGAGACTGTAAATTCCCAATGGGTCCCATCACATTCAATTATCGGCAATGTGAGAGTGTAGGCGAATGGTGAGATGCAACATAAACAGAATGATGACACGCCTGCTCCACTGGACCTCACACGGGTCCTACCGACGATCAAGATGACCCTTTCATACGTGATGGGAAGCAGAGTATCATTCCTTTGCAAGCCTCCACGAGAGGTCATCTCCTCGCCCATGTGCAGACATAACATCAGGCTTCTATACATAGCCCTGGCGCGTTTCAGGATGGTGCATCTCCATCATCTCCGACTGACCGACTCTCCGTACCGCCAGTGGTGGTCAGACCAGGGAGATGCCGAGGAACGTCTCCATCACGGGCCGGGGGTACGGTGCAGGGACCACCGTTTATGAGATTCTTCGGCACGCTTTCCGCTTCATCGGCCACGCTCTTGTTTAGTAGGCTGTTGGAGTGCACAACCTTTCAACAGTTTCTGAAACCGATCAGCCAAATTCAGCCGATCCTAGGATGGTCGTCATCCCTTTTTTCTGGTTGAAAATTTTCCATGCTAACATGCCCTCCACCATAAGTTATGCCAATTTGGTATATAGATAACTGCCTGATATCGATATACAATGTACCAAAATGTAATGTACATACTTCTGTTTCTAGCTAATAACTTAGCACTATACATAGTGCTAACTTAAGCTGTCTTGAAATTTTGTCAATTTGAAAACATAATTCGGTATTTTTTGTCTGATCTGAATATAAAAATATAATGTTTGTCCCAGGATGGAGGCCAGGTACTAACCTCACCAAAGTTTGCAGTGTGAGTAGTGGGTGGGGGAGGATGGTCATCTGGGAAGTAGGTAAGGGGCAGCCCCCGATTGATACTAAATTCCGTTCTAGCTAAATACCAGACTACATAATGACTAATGGTCAGGAACCCCTAGAATCATTTGAACAATGAATCCCACTAAACGGTACCATCTATCCAAAAGATAGCTGGACGGTAGAGTTTTTTTTTTCTACCACAGACGTGGCCAGACATTTACAATGCTAACCACATATATACATTTTCTTCTGTCCTCCATGGACAGGGTT
The DNA here is from genome assembly GCA_020271785.1 of Procambarus virginalis. Lineage (NCBI taxonomy): Eukaryota > Metazoa > Arthropoda > Malacostraca > Decapoda > Cambaridae > Procambarus > Procambarus virginalis. The sequence goes on along the minus strand of WNGS01006636.1, from coordinate 1,082,644 downwards.
AGAGATGTGTTAAACATATAGTTCAAGGGTTTATTGAACAATCAATCACAGAAGGTGATTCGGTGCTTTTAAAATGCTAAGCTAACCTACATACGTAAATACATAGATACACAGATTTACGTATTTACGTATATTACGATTTATATTACAGATTTACGTATACATATATTTACGTATTTACAGATTTCACATACATTTGTCTCTTTTACTCTGACAGGGTGAGATAGCTTATAAAGAAACTAGTGTGCAATTAAGTACTTAACCACTGAAGGTGATGAAGGTGCTTTTACAAGCTCAGGTTATATAGTTACATCACATACATACATTGTATAATTGATACATTACATGGTTAATCTTGGGTACAAGTCCAATATATCATCAAGTGTTCCAGTACTCATATAGTAATTACACAGTTCAGCATACCTAAGCCCAGGAGGGCGAAAGTCAGTCAATATGGGACATTCTACAATATAATGTTCAAGAGAGTGCATGTTTTCTCTTTCACAAAGTTGACACATTGTGTACTCGACATTTGGGTTTTGAGAAAGCTGCCAGATACGTCTATATCCCAGGCGTAGTCTGGCCACAATAACATCACATTGCCGGGTTCTTGTTCTATTAGTCTCATATGTGAATGTCTCCTCACGATATCTATCATAATATTTAATGCTACAACTTTCCGGTCTTTGTGAATTTTTTAGGTCGGTGACGGTCTCGCTTCATGCAAATCGGCGTTCAACTCCAAAGTGGATTGAACGCCGATTTCTATTCTTTAATTTTATATTTGCGATTTCTATATACGAAATTGCGTATCGGATAAAATTGCTATCTTCCCCACATAGTGGAGAAGTTGCGTGTAGAGGAGAAGACTGCGTGTAGTGTAGAATATCGCATGTAGTGGAGAAGATAGTGCGAAGTGGATAGGATTACGCATAGAGGAGAAGATCACGAGTAATGGAGAATATTGCGTGTAGAGAAATTTGCGTGTAGAGGGGAAGATCACACATAGTGGAAAAGATCGCGTGTAGAGGAGAATATCGCGTGTAGAGGAGAATATCGCATGTAGAGGAGAATATCGCGTGTAGAGGAGAATATCGCGTGTAGAGGAGAATATCGCGTGTAGAGGAGAATATCGCGTGTAGAGGAGAATATCGCGTGTAGAGGAGAATATCGCGTGTAGAGGAGAATATCGCGTGTAGAGGAGAATATCGCGTGTAGAGGAGAATATCTCGTGTAGAGGAGAATATCGCGTGTAGAGGAGAATATCGCGTGTAGAGGAGAATATCGCGTGTAGAGGAGAATATCGCGTGTAGAGGAGATTTGGGCTCCATTGTTCACGCGATTAACCTCAGTTACCCAAGCCGGTAAAGGTATTAAAAACAATTACTTGTCACAGGATCCAGCCCCTGCGACACAGGAGAGAATAAACAGTTTTATCTGCCCGCTTTTGTGGGTTCGTGTTGATTTACGACCTAATTGCATCCTTCTTGTTTATTCTTTTTCTCTCTCATCTCTCTACATAATTTGTGTGGCATTTTGACTTCATGTTTTATCCCCAGATGTACGTTTTCTGATCTGTGAGTCTCTAGGTTACTGTTTCATTCCAAATATGTGGGATTGGGTGGTTATAAATAGGAGCTGCCTCGTATGAGGCAATAGACCTTCTGCAGTTACCTTATATTTTTATATTTGTCGCGGGTATTATTGCCATAAATCTCAGCTCCTTTCAAGAGCTGTGGTTGATCTCTCTCGAGAGACTCGGGTCATCTAGCCACAGATATCATCCGCTTAACAGATATCTTCCTCTATAATATCGATGACTCTTCCTCCGAATGACAGGAAAATTGCTCAGAGCTCTCACTCTTCAGGCTTATCACCTAAGCCTCCAGGGAGACAATTTATCGGAAAGAGGTTCCACTAGTTGGTGCACACCATAGTGGGATGCGAACGAGGACCATGTTCTTGCGTCATGACGGCCTTCAGGCTATCGTTTCTGGTTATGGAAGGGTTAGTGGGGGTAAGGACACTATCCAGCACAGCTAGGGATGTCCACGGCATCTCACGACGGACCCGCTCCCGGAGCTCAAGGTGCCCGTAGTCGGTTACTCTTACAGAGACCCCGCCCATAAAGGTCCTGGGCAGACTGTCTGACTTCCAGCAAGGATGGTACGAGGATGACGGGGCATCAGATTGATTAACAGGAATATGGATCGTATTCCAGGGACTTGCCCGAAACGCTACGCGTACTAGTGGCTGTACAAGAATGTAACAACTCTTGTATATATCTCAAAAAAAAAATCGTATTGTCTTTCTGCCTCTTTTCTCATCCTGACATATTCATTCCTGGCATTCTGGTATCTTTCTCTGCTCTCCAGTGTCCTGTTATTCCTATAGTTTCTCCATGCCCTTTTACTTTGCTGCTTAGCTAGCCTACATCTCTGATTAAACCATGGGTTTCTCATTTTCATTTCTGTTTTCCTTTTGGACTGGGACAAACTTGTTTGCTGCGTCCTTGCACTTCTGCGTGATGTAATCCATCATATCTTGGGCCGTCTTTCCCCTGAGCTCTGTTTCCCATGCTATATCTGTTAGGATTTTTTTTAACCCCTCATAGTTTCCCTTTCGGTATGCTAACCTTTTGTTTTCGGTATCCCTCCTCGAGTGAGAGGGGGAGGGTTGGTGGGGGTGAGAGAGGGAGGTTGGTGGGGGTGAGAGAGGGAGGGTTGGGGAAGCATGGGGGGAGGAGAGGCTTTGGGGGATAGGGGAGATGGGGAGGCTTGGAGGGGGAGAAGAGGGTGGAGGGCTTGGGGGAAAAAGGAGGGCTGAGGAAGGAGAGGTGAGGAAGAGGGGAGGGTTTAGGGGAGTGGGGGAGAGGGGAAGACTTAGGTAGGGTGGGGGAGAGTGGGGGGCTTAGGGGGGCGGGGGAGAAGGGAGGGCTTGGGGGTGGGAGAGACGGGAAGGCATGTGGGAGAAGGGAGGGCTTGGGGGATGGAGGAGAAGGGAGGTCCTGGGGAGGGGGGTGAGTGGGAGACGGGGGGTGGGTGGGGGGAGAGTGGCCTAAGTGGGTACTTAGTGGGGGGCTGACAGGGGATGGGGCAGGTTGGGTGTCTGTTGGGTAGAATGTGGTGGTGGTGCCCCAATCCCTGTGACTGTTGCACTGTTTGAGGAGGGTTTCTCCACTTCCCTCTGGATTGTAGGGTTCCGGGTTGTGGTGTGTGTGTGTGTGTGTTAGAGAGGGGAGGGGAAACAAATCAAGAGTGAGGGGAGCAAGATGGGTATGTTATATATTGATGGGAACCCGAGGGTGGGTGGGTTGAAAATGTTTAAATGTATGAGCAAAATGCCATAGCAATTTATGATAGTAGTATATTTAGAGCCAGATAGACCCACTTAACAAACAATGGGAGGTACTTATCAAACAATGGACTCGGAGGAGGGGAGCCAGATAGGCCCACTTATCATACAATGGAATCAGAGGCGGTGTGCCAGACAGTCTCACCTAAAATTTAGTCTACGGTTTAGCTCGCACCATATTTCACTTACTCTGGGTATCTCTTTAAACACCTTGTCATTATTTAGGACTAATTAAAGGAAATATAATCGAACAAGACTGAATGGTCCCTTCAGGACTATATGCATATATGACTGGGAGCTATATAGGATATATACTCAAAATAAATGAGGGTGAAAGAAATAATACTGTTTTATACAATATATAACAGGGTTAAAAAAACATTAAATAATTGATTAAATGCTTTATTAGGTAAAAAACACACAACTGTATAAGTAATTATGTTAGTTATTAATTGTAGTTTACAGTGTGCTCCTGACATATTTCACTTACTACAGCTCTACCCCCCCCCTTATCCCTCGTCCCCCTCCACCTCCCCATTCTCATCTGAGTAATTCTGACGTCTCTTCGTCACTGATGAGTGGGGAAGGTCTTGACCCCCATCCTCCCCCTCTTGGAGGTGTGGGGGGAAATTGGGTGGACACCTTTTGGGGAGTTTCCTCCTCTCTCTCATCGGAAGTGTTCTGGAAAGAGATGGTGGAAATAATTTATAGTGATTAAAGGTTTTTTATAGGATATATATTTTTTAAAAATATTCTATTTTTTTTTCTTAAGAACAACTAGTACATACCTCTCCCCCTGCAGGAGTAGCCTTGTGTCCTCTTCAGCAGGCATCGTCAATTAGACTACATAACAGCATCTTGTTTGGGGCAGACCCTCCACGTAGAATTACTACTCTACAAGTGTGGACGGGTCCCAAGAACTGTACTGAAGAACATAAGAGGAGAAATAGAGGATATACAAACTTTTTTTTTATTGAGGGAAATAAACATAAAAAAATCTATTAGCAGAAAGTGAGGGTAATACTAACCAGGTCCTTCAAGGACTTCAATTTTCCCAGCAGGTGTTTATTTTGAGAGACACCTTCCATTTCGTAGGGAAGACAGTCTTCTGAGTGGGTTGGGGCTTGGGGGGGGAGGGCTTTTTTTAGGAGGCTACACTCCTTGTTAGGTAGGTTGCCTAGCTAACAAATATTCTCTACACCACCTATAACCAACTCCTATACCTCTACAAAATGTCCTAACACAATGATGTTTCATAGGAAAATATCGTCTCGCGTAAAGAGAGGGCTCGTTTATCGTTTAATTTTAAAGTAACGCTGGAAAACGTTATGTAAGTAATGTACTGTTGAAGGCA